>CAUYQG010264522.1:0-11685 GCA_963574415.1 Tarsius wallacei
TACCACGCCCGGCTGATTTTTGATTTATTGTAGAGATGAGGTCTCGCCAAGTTGCCCAGGCGGGTCTCGAACCCGCGGGCTCAGGCAATCCACTCACCTCAGCCTCCCAAGGCGTGGGATTACAGGCTGAGTCACCGAGCCGGCTGCATCATAATCTTTTAAAATGGCATGAAGAACATTCACATTGTGTGGTCACCACCGCCACCATTCATCTCCGGATATATGATCATCTCCCCAAGCTGAAACCCCATATCCATTAAACACTGACTTTCTATTCCCTCTTTCCTTCAGCTCCTTCCATTCTCCTTCCTGTCTAAATGGATTTTACTACTCTAGAAACCTCATATAATCACATAATATTTGTCCTTTTGTGTCTGGCTTATTTCACTTAGTGCAGTGTCATCATGGTTCAACCAATTACAGTGTGTGTTAGAGTCTCTTCTTCTTTTTTTTTTTTTTTAACACTACAACATTCCATTGTATGTCCATATCATCTTTTGTTTATCCGTTTATCTCTCAATGTACACTTGGGTTTCTTTCACCTTTTGGCTATGGTGAATAATGCCATATGAAAATTGGAATGCAAATAATATTTTAGAGTCCTTGCTTTTTTTTTTGAGCTGGAGTCTCACTCTGTCCCCCAGGCTGGAGTACAGAGGCATACTCATGGCCACCCCAGCTTTGACGTGCTGGGCTCTGGCGATCCTTCTGCCTCAGCCTTCTGAGTAGCCGGAACTATAGGAGGGCGCTACCATGCCCGGCTAATTTATTTTAATTTATTGTAGAGATGAGGTCTTGCCAAGTTGCCTGGACTGGTCTCGAACCTGCGAGCTCAGACAATCCACTCACCCTGGCTGAGTGCTGGGATTACAGGCTGAGCCACCAAGGCTGGCCAAGTCCTTGCTTTCAATTATTTTCAGTATATACACATAAGTGGAATGGATCACATGGTAATTCCTTGTTTAATTTTTTGAGAAATCACCTTACTATTTTCCACAGCGGTTGCACCATCTTACATTCTCATCAGCAATGCACAAGGGTTCCAATTTCCCTATTTCCCTAGAAGCCCTAGCAAATGAATAGGGATACAAATGAATTTTTTCCCACTTGACTAATCCAGTTATCCCAACACCAATAACCATCACAGGCCCGTTGATTTGTAAAGCTGCTTTTGTAAAATACTAAATTCCTGTGTGTATATGGGCTGACTTCCACATTTTCGAGTTCGTGCCATTGTCTACTCATGCACAGGTAGCCCAGGGTTTCAAACATCATTGCTTTGTGATGTGCTTTAAGCTAGAGGAACAAATAATGCCCCACAACTCTATTGCTTAAATATGTTTCTGGCTCTTGTTTGATATTTTTTTCATATAAATTTTATTCCTATTTATTTTTATATGAAGACGTTTTCATATGACGAAATATTCTTTTAAAAATGTTCTTTGGCCAGGCTTGGTGGCTCAGCCTATAATCCCAACACTTTGGGAGGCCAAGGCGAGTGGATTGTCTGTGTCCGGGGGTTCGAGACCAGCCTAGGCAGCTTGGCGAGACCTCGTCTCTACAAAAAAATTAAAAATTAGCTGGGCGTGGTTGTGTGTGCCTGTGGTTCCAGCTACTTGGAAGGCTGAGGCAGAAGGATCGCTGGAGCCCAGCAGGTTCACACTGGGGTGACTGTGAGTGTGCCACTGCACTCCAGCCTGGGCGACAGAGCGAGACTCCAACTTAAAAAAAGAAAGTTCTTTAATATTGCTATAGTGGTCCTAAATATGTGTTGCTTTTCCCTTTACATTTCCTTTGGCAAATTATAGTCTCTTGATCTAATTCTTTAATTATGAAATATTTTTCTCCATTACTTTTTCCTTGTGGTGGGGGACTCCTATTTCCTGGATTTTGGCATGTTTGCATCAATCTATGCTAAGTCTTAATTTAAAAAATAATTTATCTTTATACATTCTTTTGTTTTTTTCCTCCCTGGGAGAGTTTCTCAGTTTGATTTTCCAAATCCAGTTTGATCCTGATTTGTATTCGTTTTGCTTTTTTATTCAATTAATTGTTTTTTTTTTAAAGATACAGCTATAATATTTCTTATAGTTGATATACTTTTAATGAAGGACTTCAGGAACACAGGATTGAATTAATCAAAATCCTTCTTCGTGACACAGTCTCAAGTTTTGTCCAACATTACCTACTTGTTTATTTATTTATGGATAATGATATCTCAGCCTACCACCAAATACAAAAGCAAGGATCTTGAAAACAACGGACAGCTGACAACAGACTCCCTGGTTCTGTCTCTCTTCCTTCTGCCATAGGAAGTTGTTAGCCTGAATTCTGCATTCATCATTACCTTATTTTGTTATTGCATCCTCATATTCCTAAAAATATATCTTTTAATTTTGTTTTTTGTTTGTTGCCCACTCCAGCAATGTGTAACAGATCCTCTGGATTCATTTCCTACACTCATTATTGCCATACCTTTTGAATTTTGCTAAACTGATAGATTTATACTATCATACCGTGTTCTTTTTTTGCTTTTTTCTCTTTTTCAGAAACAAGGTCTCCCTCTGCTGCCCAGGCTGGAGTACAGTGGCATGATCATAGTTCACTGTACTTTTGAACTCCTGAGCTCAAGCAATCCTCCCTGCTCAGCGTCCCAAAGTGCTGGGATTATAGGCATGAGCCACTTCATTCAGCCATACTGTGTTTTTAATTTTCACTTTCTTTATCTCCACGACATCGAGCATCTCTTCTTATGTTTGTTGGCCAAATGTGTTTTCTCCTCTGTAAAATACCTATTTATGTCTTTCCTCCTTTGATCTGTTGGGTTATGTCTGCTTTTCTCATTGATTGATAAGAATTATTGGTGTACTATTAATGTTAACTCTTTCTGGTTGTGTGTGTTGAGAATATTCTCCAAGTTTGTAACTTGCCTTTTTATTCTAAGTATTTTCTGATTTAAAAAAAAATCTGCATTTTAATATAGTTACACTTAATAACCTTTTCTCATAGAGTTAGCTCGTTTTGTGTCTTAAGAAATATATAATAATCCCAATGACTAAAATAATTCACCTGTGTATTCTACTCAGATTTTTTAAATTTCAATTTTATCCTTGCATTGCCTTATAGTTTAGCTTTGCCTATTTCTAAAACTTTATGTACGTGAAATCACATAATTACATGTTATTTTGTGACTCACATTTTTTCTCTCTCTCAACATTATGCTTGTTGGCTTGTTCTTATTGTTGCATGCAGTCTGACTTTGTCAATTTTCATTGCTTTATAGTATTCCATTGTATGGACATCCCACCGTTTATTTTTCTATTCTATTTTTATTTGCATTCAACTTGTTTCCAGTGTGGGCTATTCTGAATGGTGCATTTTTGTATGTTTCTTGGTGTGCCTTTGTGTGCGGTTCTGTTTGATAAATACCTGGCAGTACAATAGCTGAGTCAAAGGTTTTTTCTATGTTCAAATTAGGCAGATCAGTGGTTCTCAAACTAATGTTGCCAAGGTCATGGCAGGTGAAACTACGAGTTTCTCAGGCTGGCTCAAGGCAGTGATACTATACTTTAGGAGTAGTCATTATTCATGACTTCACTACCAGGCACTCAGAAAAAAAAATGTCAGTTTTGCTTAAGACTGTGTGGAAGCAGTAAAAGTTATTAATTTTATTAAATTTCATTCCTTGAATAAGTCTTCTCAACATGGTATACTCTTTCCTTTATTTTTGTCTTTTATTTTCTTGAATGTCTACAGTCTTCTTTGTAGATATCTTGTGTATTTCTGTTTTGATCTACTTGACATATTTTGATGCTATTGTAAATGATATATTAAGAAATATTTTCTAGTTCCTTTACTGATTTAGAGAAATATAGTAGATATTTGTATGTTGACTTTGTATCCAGAAGCCAAGCTCACTTATATTTTTTTTAAAAAGCTTTTTTTAAATTATAAGAATTGGATATACATGCAGAAGAGGACAGAATAGTGTAGCAGACTCCAGATACCTGTCACCCAGCTTCATCAATGATCAAATGATGCAATCTTATTTTGTTTATATCCTTACCAACTTTCTCTTTCCAAAACAATTTTTTTGGAAATACATTCCTTATATCCTATTATTTAATTTATATCTATGTCAATATTAATTGAATTTGTTAATTCTAAAAATATATGTGGAAATCCCTTTGGATTGTACTAATATTAAAAAAATTAGTATTTGTGAATAAGATTTATACTTTTTATTTTCCAATGTATGTGCATTTTACTTTTCCTTTTTGCCTTGCCATCTCAGTTAGAACACCAACATTGAATAGAAATAGTGAGAGCAGACATCCTTGTCTCACTCCAGCCTCAGAAGGTACACATTCAACATATCATCATGTCTAATGTTTGCTGTAGGATTTTTATAAATATCCTTTGGTAGGTAATGGAAGTTCTTCTTTATCTTTAGTTTCCCAAGAGCTTTTTTTAATCAAGAAAGGATGCTGAATTTTATCAACTACTTATTTTTCTGCATATATTGAGATGCTTATATCATTTTCTCCTTTGTTAACTTGATAATTGAGTGATTGATTGGCTCATTGATATTTGAATATCCAACAGACTTTGTATTTATGGAATATATTCAATTAGCATATAAAGTATTATCTTTTCCCCATATTTCTGGAATTAGCATGTTAATATTTGATTTAGTAAGTTGTGAATGAGATGGTTTCATACATTCCTTTTTTATAACGTTCTGGAATGAAGGTCTGTCAGTCGCCTAAAAAAGAGTTTTGGGAGTAGAAGAGTTTATGTTTACAAGAACTCTTCAAAATCTAAAGCAGCACAAATCAAAACAGTTTCATTCCTTCCTGAAAAGTTTATTAGCACAGTATAGCTAGGCAAAAACAAGTTTTTGTTGTTTGTTTTTTACATCACACCATGAGTTAGTGGCTCACAGTCTGTGAAACATGCCTCTGAAAATCTTCAGAAAAATAAGTCTGCAAAATTTGTAATGCAATTGTCCTAGACCTTACATTAAAGCCCAGGTCCGACGATGGTTCTGTGTTGAGGTATGTCATTATTAGCCCAGTACTACAGGAATAATCATACACTGGGAAAACCTAAGCAACATTTAGTATTTTCTCTCCTTCAGTCAGGACTGAATACAGGTCTATTAGATGCCTCAGTATTGATTCTTTTAAAAATATAATGTAAAATATGCATAAATAACATTTATCATCTTAATCATTTTTAAGCATACAGTTCAGTGTCGTTAAGTACAGTCACATATTTGTGCAAACACCACCACCATCCCTCTTGGAAACATGATCGTCTTCCCAGACTGAGACCCTGAATCCTTTTTTTTTTTTTTTTTGAGTTGGAGTCTCACTCTGTTGCCCAGACTGGAGTGCAGTGACCGCACCCAGCCACTGCCGCCTTGACCTGCTGGGCTCCGGCGATCCCTCTGCCTCAGCCTTCCAAGTAGCTGGAACTACAGGCGCGCGCTACCACGCCCGGCTAGTTTTTGATTTATTGTAGAGATGAGGTCTCGCTAAGTTGCCCAGGCGGGTCTCGAACCTGCGGGCTCAGGCAATCCACTCACCTCAGCCTCCCAAAGCATGGGATTACAGGCTGAGCCACCGAGCCCGGCTGCCTGAATCCTTTAAACACTAACTCCTCCCCACCTCATCCCTGGAAACCATTGCACTTCCTGTCTCTATGGATTTGACTATACTGGGTGCCTCATTAAATGGACTATACAATATTTGTTGTTTTGTGTCTGGCTATTTCATTTAGAATGACGTCTTCAAAGTTTATTCATGTTGTAGTATGTGTCAGAATTCCCTTTCTTTTTAAGACGAATATTCCATTGTATGTACATACCACGTTTTGTATATCCATTCATGTGTCGATGGCCAGCTACTTGGGTTGCTTTTAACTTGTGGGCATCGTGAATAATGCTGCTATGAACATGATTGTATGAATATTCTTTTGGATCCCTGGCTTCAGTTTGTTTACAAATACATGAATATTGATTCCTGTAGCCTAGAAGATGTTATTTTCAGTTTAGTTCACCCCACTATTTCATTGTATGTGTATTATGTCAAGTCACGTGGAAAATACTAGTGAAAACAGGACAAAGTCTAAGCTTGTGGAGGGCTTACAGATTTGATGAAGGAGGCTTATTCAAAATCATAATAACATGCATACTGTTTTATTATATGTGCCAGTAGTTTTCATTATAAACCTAGGAAGCAGGTTCAACAACATTTGTCCTAAATTCTCATTTTTCTAATGTGGCTAAAAAATAAAAGTAGAAACTCTAGAGTTAGACATGGATGTGAATGAACAGGGTGCTGTGGCTTAATCATTGTGTTGTCCCGAGTCACAGACTTACCTCTCTGTGGAATGGGCTTGTTGCCTCATGATATCACTGTGGGGTCTGTCAAGGGACTCTCAAGGGGACTTCCGCAGGTGACCTCAGAAGGCATGGCCCACACACAGTGTGCCTCTATGGAGAACCCCAAGTTCGAGGCGAGGACCTGGTCCTGCCCTCAGCAGGGGCTGGCGGGGGCTGGGGAGACCAGCCGTTTTCAGTATCAGCCTTCGACAAGGGTTGTTATTTTTCCTGTCATGTTTGTTGGGGTCCAGCTCAAGTTTGTTTTTCTTGCAGAAAGGCAGGAAGGCCAATTTGGAACACACACAACTCACATGTCATCGGCAATGACTCGGCCACTGCTTGGCATTGGCTCCCTGACTGTTAAAAGGCACAGGGTAGGCGAGCCCCAGCGACCAGCACTGAGGACAAGGAAAGGGAGGGAGAATGCAAGATTCTTATCTGCTCAGCCCCCTCCATTCTTTTCCCGGGCTCACTCCTCCCTCTGGGGACTTCTGGTTTCAGCTCACAGTCTCCAGCCTGCGGGCCCCCCGCTGTTCGGTGGCCGCCTCCACTTTCTGTCCACCTCTTCCTCTTACTGAATGTGCAAGGAAGCATCACACCCTAAGGAGGGGAAAAGCCTGGATCAGCAGAGACCCGTGCGGCAGCCTTGTGAGAGGCAAAGGCCGGAAGAGGGAAAAAGAGCGTTTTTTCCAGTTTAGCCCCAAGACAATTTACGGTTATTTGAGAAAAGCTTAGTGTTTTTCCACCCAGACTTGAGTAGTGTTGGCAGTCACCATCCAGAAGTTTTCACTGGCCTTAAATATTAGGCTGGTCTATGACAGAGTGATGGGCTCTTAAAATGTATGTGTAGATGCTGCATGGATGTTTTTCAGTGTTAGTGTGTAAAGATGCTGGGCCTTAGAAGGACTGAACCACAGCCTCACATCTCAGTGAAGAATTACTCCAAGTCCTGGGAGCCCTGATTGGGTAAAATTGGAGAGCAAAAAGCATGTATACGATAACGTTTCTAAAATATGTTCTGATATTTTTGGTAACGAAGCTTCTTCCTCAGTCAATTCCTTAACACATATTTTAGGAGTCAGTGCTGCTTTGAGAGTATTTCGCTCTTCAAAGCATCAATTTTCTTCCCTAGAAGATGACTGACTAATGATGGGACTTTTGTAGGGAGAGGATTTAGAGAGACCATGCTTGGCATAGTTCCTGACTCCTAGCAGTCTCCCAAACAAGATGGCTGCTTTCGTGATTCCGTGTGTGTCCTCACCACCCCGCTCTAAAAAATTGCGATCGTTGTACTTAGAGGTATAAGTATTGGCCTTAGAGCTATCTTTATTTTATTTTGAGCCAGGGTCTCACTCTGTCACCCAGACTGGAGTGCAGTGGCACAACCACAGCTCACCACAGCCACGACCTCCTGGTCTCAGGCGATCCTTCCGCCTCAGCCTCCTGAGTAGCTGGGACTCCAGGTGTTCATCACCAGGCTCAGTTAATTTTTTGATTTTTTTTTTTTGAATCGGAGTCTCACTCTGTCGCCCAGGTTGGAGTGCATTGGCATCCTCATGGCCACCCCAGCGTTGACCTGCTGGTCTCTGGTGATCCGTCTGCCAAGTAGCTGGAACTACAGATGTGTACTACCATGCCCGACTAATTTTCTTTTTAAATTTATTGTAGGGACGAGGTCTTGCTAAGTTGCCCGGGCTGGTCTTGAACCCATGGGCTCAGGCAATCCACTCGCCTTGGCCTCCCAAAATGCTGTGATTACAGGCTGAACCACCGAGCCTGGCCAATATTTTGATTTTGTTGTAGAGACAAGGTCTTGCTCTGTTGCCCAGGCTGGTCTTGAACTCCCGGGATCAAGCAATCCTCCCATCTCAGCCTCCCAAAGTGCTGGGATTACAGGTGTGAGCCAAGGTGCCCAGCCAAAGTCATCTTTAAGAAGTTACATTTTGGAGCCGGGCTCGGTGGCTCAGCCTGTCATCCCGCGCCTTGGGAGGCTGAGGTGAGTGGATTGCCTGAGCCCGCGGGTTTGAGACCCGCCTGGACAACTTGGTGAGGCCTCGTCTCTACAATAAATCAAAAATCAGCTGGGCGTACTAGTGTGCACCTGTAGTTCTAGCTACTTGGAAGGCTGAGGTGGAAGGATCGCCGGAGCCCAGCAGGTCGAGGCTGCGGTGGCTGGGAGCAGCCACTGCACTCCAGTCTGGGCGACAGAGTGAGACTCCAACTCGAAAAAAAAAAGAAGTTACATTTTCCCTATGGATATAAGACTACTTCATTTAACATTCAAAAAATATTTGTTGAATGAACTAATCCCTTTATTATTGTTCCTCTTTTGTGTATTCATCTTCCAACCACACAATAAGCCAGAAACCTTGTTTTCCATCTCCTTGAGGTGAACTGTATCTTTCATGTAAGATGCTTGTTGTTAGGAAGTTTCCTTTTAGGTGGGTTGAATGTAATCCCTGCTCCCCTGTAACATATCTCATTGGCTTATCAAGCTTTTCACAAATCACATAGCAGCTGTGGTGGATGACATGCCCAGAGATGCTGCAACCAAGTCTCTTATTCCACAGACTCTTTTGCAGTGTGGCCTGCTTCCTCCTTATCAAGAAGTGATGTCTCTTTCTCAGCACCTCGAACCTGGGCTGCCCTGTGACTGCTTTGAACATTAAGGGGTAGATGTCCTGTTCCGGGACTGCAAACCCAGGCATGGAGAAGGGCTCATAGCTTCTGTCCTTCTCTTCCTGGAAGTCCTGAGTCACCTTGGATGCAATCTGCTGCTGGAGAGACCCATAGAGGGTGGCCTCATGTAGACGACAGGATCTCAAGCTGCATAGAGAGGGAACTTCCTGTTATTCCTCATCCGAGCTGAGCCTCAACCCTAACCTACCAGTATCTATTGGCAAGAGCAGCAGGAGTACTAAGCCCAACCCAGGTTGCAGAATTGGGAGCAAATAAATGCTTATTGTTTTAAGCTACTACGTTTTGGGGTGCTTTCTCTTTTTTTTTTGAGTTGGAGTCTCACTCCATCGCCCAGACTGGAGTGCAGTGGCCACTCCCGGCCACCGCAGCCTCGACCTGCTGGGCTCCGGCGATCCTTCTGCCTCAGCCTTCCAAGTAGCTGGAACTACAGGTGCGCGCTACCACGCCCAGCTAATTTTTTGATTTATTGTAGAGATGAGGTCTCGCCAAGTTGCCCAGGCGGGTCTCGAACCTGCGGGCTCAGGCAATCCACTCACCTCAGCCTCCCAAGGCGCGGTACCGAGCCCGGTTTCTTCTCTCAGTTCTAAGTAGTTTCCGTCTCTCCCATAAAAAGTTAAAATTAAGAATAGTAAGACAGGCAGATAATAGATGGCACTGATACATAGAATAGCCTGTGGTAGTGACAGGGAAATCAACTATCCTTCAAACCGTGACTTTAGCAAATTCTTTCAGTTTTGGAGATGGGATGAGCACGTTCCTTGGTGGCAGGGATTGGGGGTCCGTGGGGGCAAGCAGCTTTTCTGGTGGGAGACGAACATGGTGGGACAGTACAGCACAAGCCCTACAGCTGGACTCAACACTTGTCTTCTCCGGAGACATCATCATTCCCGGAACACTCCTCTCCTAAATCCAAACCGTTGGCGTTTGCACTGTTCATGCCTCTAGCACCTTATCCTGAGGTGCCCTGTGCAAGTCAGACAACCAACCAGACACCAGCGCCTATATGACCATAACACAATATAAACCTGCAGGGCTCCCAAAGTAAGTTTTATAATCATGCCCCTTATTTAGAATTCTTAGCAAACAAGTTGACCAGAGAGACAGAGAGAAAAGAAGAAAACGAGAACATTAAAAACTCACACTTGGAGCTTCCAGGCAAGATGGTGATGGAACAGGTCAGACTGTGAGAGTCTCCGTAAAAGCGAGTGTCCATAAAGACTCTCTGCATGAGTGGGTGTGTGCCGGTAGGTGAGTGAAAGTCTGTCTGAGGGGAGACAAGTTCATGAACTCCCAATGCCCTGAGATTGGAGACTCCAGAGAGCAGGATTGTCTGCCATTCTTGGGGCTCCCTTGAGAGGAAGCAGCAGAGAACAGTTGTCCCTTAGCGCTGGCACTTGGCCCATGCCATCACCTGCAGCAGTAGCCCTGGCACAAGAAGGCAGGTTGTGGAAATCTGGAATAAAGCTCCACTGCCAGGGATGAGATGACAACGAATGCCATCTTCTCAGTCCCTGGACCCAGCAGAGTCCTGCATTGCCTTGCCCAGCTCTGCCCAGCCTCCATCTTGGGACCCAGAAGCTAACTTCTCATCGACCTGGGAGAGACAGATGCCCCTCCCCCATGATGGAACAGGCAGACACTTCAGATCTCAGTAGGAGACTTGACAGCAGCAGCGGCCAGCAAGGTGAGTCCGGATATGATCCATTCTCTTCCCGCAGTAGTCCGTGGGGCATCTGACCCACACTGAGAGCAACCCTATCAGCCTGCACTGAGAGCAGAGGGGCGGGGCTGGAGACCAGAACTGCTCCCGAAAGTGGAGGCCTGGAAGGAACCTGGAGCCACAGAAATGGCCACAGGGATGGCTTTTTTTTTCTTGTTTGTTTTTTGTTTTAGTCTTAGCTTTTCTTCTTCTTTCTTTCTCCTTTTGTTTACTTTTTTTTACTTGCTTTGTTTCTGTTATTTTAATTTTTTAGATTTTCTGTTTATCTATGGGTATTAAGGGAGACTGCACCAACAGGGGGAATTTTGTTTGTGTGTGTGTGTGATTGTCTGTATGTTTTTGACTTTTTTGTTTTTTCTGTCTTTGTCTTTCTGTTTATTCATTAGTTGGTATGCCTGTCTGTTTTCCCTCTTCTTCTTCTCTCTCTCTACTTCCCTTTCATCTTTCGCTTTCCATTCTTTTCCATTGTCTTATCTCATTTTGCTTTCAGGGGGCAAACAGACACTCCCCACTACATGGGCAGATTGTAAGGCAGTGGGAAGTGGGTTCCAGGGGGCCCACACATCTGTCAGCAGATATTGGGATTTACAGATAGCTTCTGAATCACAACTTCCCCCTTAATTAAATCTCAAAACTGCTAAAAGCACAGGCCCCCAGCCCCAATCCAGCTTCAGGATTGAACAAAACTGAGGATCTACATAAGGAAGAATAGGAGATTGAGCAAGCAGAAATAAAAGCTATCTCCCCTATCACCGAACAACAGAATTAAAGAAGAAGTTAAAAAGGAGGGGGGAGGCTACACAAATGAAGAAAAACCAAAGGAAGAATATGAGTCTCACACAGACCTCTGGGAGGCTAGCCACTGAGAATACAGACT
>CAUYQG010264524.1:0-39324 GCA_963574415.1 Tarsius wallacei
CAAAGTAGATAGTGGGCCACTTCTCGGAACGACTGATTACAATCTCTTAACAAAATGGCTACTCTAAAATCTTATATTCTATATATCTATACTAAACTCAAACCTATGATTCTAATACAAAAAGGCTTGTAATATGTTGAGGTTCTCGAAAGTGACCTGAGTTGGAATTATGCTTATGTAATGGCCAAAACTGCAGTCTGTGAGAAACAGAAACAGCTTTCACAGGTAACCATGCCTGCTGTAGTTTCAGAGCGCCATGTTTAGATCATCAGAGTTGTTTCTGGTTAAATATGCTAAATATAGCGGGGAAGGTAATGGCGTCAACAGCTCTCGAGCACGTTCTAACGGTCTCGAGGTCCTCGGCCCTCCCTGATTTCTAATGTTCAGTGAGCCTCCGTGGCTGGCTGCCAATAGAGCACTACCTCTTGGGAATCTCCATGGCCGTGCCTATAACATAAGGCTTTTACCCAATCCAAACTCTGACTTTTTTCTTCTTCATTGACTTTCTAATAATCATAAATATTTCTATTATGAGAGATATCTGAAGAAGTCATTGGAGTTCTGATTCAATCTTTTGATAACTGTCAGAAACCAGAAACTTACCACAGTCGTTCAGTTGACCCACCACTGCGTAAAGGCAACAGCCACAACCACTGAACTATTTGATGAATCTGCCAATTTGGTTTCAGAGATACTTTTGAGAGTAAGGGTTTCTCGTGCTATACAATTTCTGCTGTTTACTGAAAATACACAATGTTTCTCAACAAAGTAGCTCACCTCCAGTGAAATCTTATGTTACTCTTTCTCATTTATTTCTGTTCATCACTGTAAGACTATAGGGCTTACATCTTTTCTTCATTATCTAATAAAGAAAACGTTCACAGCTGTCTAACCTCTGCTTGCAAATTATCTATGCCTCAACTACATGTATTAGAAACCCTTTTAATTTACCTAGATTTATTTTTTTGCTAATAAACGTATATTAAGGTGGAGACAAAAAATTAGGTAGGTTATGCTGTAACATCTCACTTTACCTCTGGAATAATACCTCTTACTGTTTGCAAATCTCTCAAGATAGTAAACTCATTGCACTCACCAGAAATTTTGGTTAGGGTATCAGTCTGGGTCAGTCAGGAGAAAGAAACAACATAATGACTTAAACAGAGAAAATTTAATGAAAATAATTCTTAAGTTTTTATAGGAAAGTAGCTATAAGATGTAAATAGAATTGTTAGGAATGCCTAGGGCTGGGGAAGAGTTATCATGAAGAGATAGACTTGAAAGTGGAACCACACAAAAACAGACCCCAGGTCAGATTAAGCATGTTGGCTCCAGTTTGCTGATTTCTGGCCTAAGGTGCTTCCATTTGCTTTAATAAGATCAATCCCTCTGTTCATAATTTTCTTAGGAGTGAGTGCATGCCAGTTCATACATATAGAAATATCACTTGTTATTCTTCACACTATTATTGCAAAGAGACATGGACAAATATTTAAAGCAACCTTGTGCCATACTTCCAGCCAAATTAATACGCATGCTCAATTTTTTCCTAAACTCCTCCTAAATTATCACAACTTTGTGTTCAGTGAGAAACATCAATGCAAGACAGATCTTGAGCCTTGAAAGAAAGAACCCTAATCAGATATAGTTAACATTAGAACAACAGTGATATTTCAAGGAGTTGATCCTTGGATGCATACATCTTAATTAAAAGGTATACATATAATCCTTAGATCACAGGAGGTTGGTTCTTATTAAAAATTTAAAACCGAGAAATATTAAGAGCTCCTCAGCAGCAGATACTTTTTTGAAATAGACAATGTCTACCCAATAATTCTAGATTAATTAGACTACAGTAAACGTAGACAGCTTCTACTGATGGTTCATAAAACACTAACACAGTCAGTTTCATTCGCATTCTTTTGCTGTCCTGTATCTTTACAACTTTCTTGTCTGAGTCTGTCTTTAACTATGTTACCTTCCGCACTTATAGTTTTTTAAATTACTTCCTGCCTCCTTTATCTCTCTTTGTTGGAATGCAATACCAAGTTCAGATTTGTTCAAAAATAGGTTAAAACTTTCTGCCAAACTTGTAGTTATTTATCTTATTCTTAGAAGAGTCGTGCGACTTCTCTTTGTTGTAGTGTTTTTGTAATAAATGATTTGGTTTCCTGGATAATATAATTTAATTGATAGGTGGTATTTTTGATGGCAAACATTATAGATTAGTCATAAGAAATCTAAAACTCTCTCTTACATCATATCTAGGAAAGGAGGCTCCTTTCTCTAAAAAATTAACACTGAGGGACTTTTGGAGGGAAATAGCTATGATAATAGAGTCTTCACAGAAATAGAAATTGGAAGAGGACTTAGGAAGAGATTGTGTATATTTGGAGGCTGCAGTAACTTCACAAGACTTAAAAGTAAGACACACAACCTGTCTCTTGTTTTAAATATAACACATGATCTCAATAGGACAAACTGTGTTGTCTGGCATTGCATCATTCTTAATGAGTGATGTCAAAATATTACAACCTTCTTTGACATTCATCTATAGATATTTTGGCCAAAATACAGATTGCTGGTTGCTCCTAATGACTGGCATGCATTTGTACCTCAAAAATCTTCTGGCTACCATCTAAAAATGAGACAGATACATTTTATTATTGTAAATTGATGTCTGACCTCAAAATAGTATTTTATAAGCCATCATCCACAATATATGTTGGTCCATTAGCTTTTCCTCTATGACAAGGTTATTAGATGACTTAATTGAAGAAGAATAAACAGAGGAAAATATTAAATTTGAGAATCAAAATATTCACCATTCAAGATAAATTCTGTATTGTTTTTATCTACCCTCAAGACTCTTTGATCAATGCTTTACAAGAGTCCCAGAAAGTAGAAAACGATATTTTAATAAGAATATATAACAGAATAGCAGGAAAGTCAGATGATGGCACCAGGGCTATTAAATACTTCACCCATGAAATTCACAAAATCAGGCATGCAGTGTTTAAACACACAGCCATTTTACATAGAACATTGGCCTCACAAAGGGGGGTGCTTGGTGTTTCAGGAGAATAATGTGCTTTTTATCTCTTCAGGCCTAAAATCTTTCATATTGCTAACAGATTGGAAAAGCTAACAGATAAATAATAAAATTGGATAATTTGTCCAATAATTCCATATCTGGTGTTTCAACTCTTTATATTAGAAATGGGACCTCGTCTATTCACTTTATATGGGCACTCTTACCTCCTAGCTGACAATTGGGCTACAAATTATGATAATAATCCTTCTTGAAGTATTTATTTACATTGCAGTGCTTTTATGTGATAATGTTAAATGCTGTTGTGCTGACTTTGTGCCCCCCCAAAACAAAACAAAAAAACAGTGATATACACTATGGAGTTTGAAACAATTGGCCCTAGAAACTTGACATATGATCATGACATTTTACATAGCAGTGAATATCTGATGTGATCAGGTCCTAGTGATCAATTGTCTAGGTTCAGCCTAGGGTAGAGAATGACTGTAAGGAGACTCTAAAAATCAAAACTGCCAATACCCACATAACTTACATTAATATTTAAGGTAACACATACTCACATACCTACATTAATATAGCCTTAATATTTGACTTTCTTCACGAAATGGCCATATAATCTACTGTCTTAATTAATGTGACCTCAGCACTCTCACTTGGAAGAATAAAAGTTGCAAATAACTTTATTGTCCATTTACAGAACATTCACAAAAACATATTTACATAAAAAGCAAGACATTCAACTTTTGAATAGATGCCACCCAACCACTGTTTACTTCTCAAGACCCTAATTTTAGTACTCTCCTTGCTGTTCCTGCTACAATTCCAACTATTATATCATTATCCTAACCAACAGGGAAAAACTCAAAATCTGATACATGTTCTGACTTTGCCTTCCACACTAAAAGACACTGAGACTTTATCAAATATTCTTTCCTTTACATGGAAAGAATAATCTCAGCTTTGCCATGCCAACAGGTTATAATTTTAGGAAATTGGAATTAGAATGTGTTTTACTGCATTTGTTTCCTGGCTTAAGTGGTCATTTTTAAGGTGGTTGTCAGGCTGTCAGGTAGTGAACACTGGATTATATGCATTTATAAGCACAATGCCATCTTAAGGCATTTGTACTAACTTTTATCAACATCTGGAAAGACCTTCTACCTAATTTCCACATGATCATCCCCTCAGGTCTCTTTATATATTTCCTTGTCAGAAAAGGCTTCCACCAGCATCTTCATTCTATTCCTTTACCTCGGTTGATCACTGCAAATAATTATTTGACTTCCAATGTCTTAGTTTTCTATTGCCATAACAGAATACCACAGATTAGTTATTTATGCAGAACAGAAGTTTATCTGGATCAGGGTTCTGGAGACTGGGAAACCCAAGAGCACAGCCCCGGCATCTGGCAAGACTCATCCCAAGGTGGAAGGCATCACGTGGTGAACAAGCATGCAAAACAGAGAAAATGTCTTATTGAAAGTTTGGTTATAAAACGTATCCTTTTATCAGGAACTCACTCCTTCGATAACTAATCTACTCCTGGGATAACGGCATTTGCCCATTAATGAGGGCAGAACTCCCAGGAGTGAATTATCTTTTTAAAGTCTTACCTATTAATACCATAACAACAGCAATTCAATTTCCACATGATTTTTCAAGGGGACATTCAAATCATATCACCTCCTGTAGAATGTAAGCCCCTAAAGAAAACCAACTGTTTTATATACTACTAAATTATTAGCATGTAGTACAGGCCTCATGTGAAGAAGGATGTTAATAAATGTATAACAAGTTAATGGAAAAATGAATTCTGTTGCAAGTGAGAAATCAAGAAATGGGTACAGCGTGAAGAAAACGTAACTACAGAGCAATGGTTGAATGGGGGAGATAGGCAATAGGGTGGCCTATCAAGAAGAATATATCTAAGGTTCATAAAAGGTTATTAAGGATGGGAAATAAATGTTAATGGAAAGCAACCAATGAGGAAAACAACAGGCAATTAAGTAGTGAGACAACTGAGAGTGATGGAGGA
Organism: Tarsius wallacei; assembly: GCA_963574415.1. Lineage (NCBI taxonomy): Eukaryota > Metazoa > Chordata > Mammalia > Primates > Tarsiidae > Tarsius > Tarsius wallacei. Next base: position 5,088 of record CAUYQG010264524.1, read on the forward strand.
TATGGGATTTACAGCATGCATGAAATATTTTGGTTCCCATAGAAATAAATATTCTATGTTCATGGACAATGTAAGGGAATGATAGGCACAAAAGTAAATGAATTTTGATAACCCAAATGATTTACCATATAACCTATAGTCTTATTAAAAGATGATTTGTTAGTTTAATGGGATAGTTTTTGAATATAATAGATTTTATTTCCTCTGTGGAGTTGGAAGGGAGATTTTTTGCTATAATGAAGTGGGCCTGATGATAGAAAAGGATACAAAAATGGAGATTTTGAAAAAGTAGTAAATTTGATGAGCAGAGGAGAACTAACTAGGAACATTTGGGAAGATACCAGAAGGCACTGAGAAGCTATGTGAGTCTGGAGAACATACATGATTTTCAGTGTTCTGTTGGTTGTGTGGCATCTTTCCTGTGTTGCTCAACAGGAAAAGTATAGTAATGAAGCAGAGTCATCCATTAAAACTAATACTTGCAATTATGCTTGTTTTTAAGAAACAATTATTTTGCATATTCAGATGATTTTTATATTGCATATATTCTGCATTTGTTGCATAAACTTAATATCCAAATGCTTTATTAAAAGAATATTAACTAAATTATTTAATTTAGATATGCTACCTATTGGAATTCTAAGCCTTTTTACCACAGGAAACTTTTGCTATCAGAATCCGATGAAATTTTTGTTGGGTCTGAATTGTAATGCCATATTAAGTTTTACAACTGAAATGTTAATAATTTTAATTTCATTTATTTAAAGAAAACTGAGAAAATTTGAATTCTCAGAGCATTTAGGAAATTCTGCTTAGTCTTTAAAATAGATCATCAACAAAAAATTTCTAGTTCAATTATGATCATTTATTAGTGTAATCAGATAGTTTTAGTCATATTTAAGTTATCCTTATCCTATTAATAGCCTTCCAAAAACTAAAATCTATAATTATAAGGATAAAAATATACTCCTTCAGCAAGAGGTCAGTTGAATGTTACTATACACACACTAAAACACACATCTCTTTATTTTAATGGAGTCAAAAAGAAAATATAAGAAATGGATACCTGATTTATTGTGAAAGTTAAATGTGTGTGACTTGCAATTACTAGATTGCTTTGGTTTCTATGATATTCTTCTTTGTTAACTTAAATCAGTATACTTGAACGGGAGTTTTAAAATTAGGCATTTAGCTACGATTAATTGTGACTTATTCTTTTCACATGAATATTGTACATGCTTTGTTAAAACACTTGCAATTTAACCTTTTACCCAACTGGTATATAAATTATTAGAGGAAGAACAAGATTCTCTTCATATTTATATATTTAGAGGCTAGCTAGGCATTCCGTAAATGTTTCTGCTTAGAAGTTGACGAAGAAAAGAAAATTACAAGAATGGAGTTATGGTGGAAAAACTTTGTAATAAATATGCACATTGTATGCAAAGTTAACTAGGCATAGCACCTGTCAGTTTTCACTTACTGAAATGAGAAAGAGTTGAAATATTTCTAAGAAGGATAATAAGATACATTGTAAAATATATTAGCTATCAACAAACCATCCAGAGTTGTTTACTGAGAAAGTACTGTTGTTATTATGGCGAAATTGAGTAATTACCATTCCAAAGGAGAAGAATGTGACATCTCACTATTAAAAGCAGTTATTACACCAAAAATTGTGTTCTGATAAAGATGTCAACGCTCAAACATGTATACACACTTGGATACACAGTGATTTTAATTATAACACTGTCAAAGAGCAGAAAAGACATTTTTTATGTAGATTTTACTCTTATTTACATACATATAGTTCAACATATAAATTAGAAATTATTATGTATCAATTAGTTTTTTGTGGAGGGAATGATTGATTAGCTTTTCCAGTTCTAGAGCAGCAAGAAATAATTTTTAAATTGTAAGCTTGTCAACCTGGGGACTCAGTTGAGGTACTTTATATTTGTAAATGAATGACTACAGGTTAATTGTCCTACTGAACACAGAAAGTATCTTTATTTTTTCAGATCTTACTGACAAACATTTATTGAGAATAAACACTTAAGGTGCCACATAGAATTATGGAAGTTGTTTTCATATCTCAGATTTATCCTAAAATAGGCCTTATGCAGAACTATGCAGATATATTAAATTTATGCTTTAATGTTCAAGTGAATTTGAGTCTATGCTATTAAGTAAAGTAACTTTTTTTCACAATAACACTCAATAATTCTTAAGGAAATTGTCTATGTTCGAGTAAAAGCTTTATTGGTTTTAATCATCCCAAGGTCTCTTTCGTAAGGACTCTCTCCTTCTATTCCATTATCTGGTATGACATTCCAGATAGGAAATGAATTCACGTAGCAGAGCAGATTCAGTACATTGAGAAACCTATTGACATTAAAACCAGTTTGACTTAATGTGCAGCAATAATATTTCCAAATTTTGTAGCAAACCACTGGAAAAGCACAGCAATTTCTTTTTCAGTAATCTGTATTAATTCAAGTCTCATCACTTTTCAAAATTGTTTTACTAAATTTGTATGGCTTACAGGTGAAAAGTATGGTTAAGACTAAATGAAGTGTGTGTGTGTGTGTTCAAATTCTACTTAAATGTTAGAATAATGTGTGTGTGTATAGATATGTTCAAATTCTGCTTAAATGTTAGAATAATGTAAGTATTAAAAAATTGAATATAGAAATTTTTCATGTATTTAGGTGTTTTTAAAAGGCATTATGGAAGCATGTTCTTTCTTCATAAGCAGACTATGTGCCCAATATGACAGAATTTATCATGACAGCAAAGTCTGATATTTATATACTTTTTATATTTTACAAATGATTTCATTTAATCACTGTTTTAGTGACTTTTGCTTACCTTAAAAAAGTACAGCACTTTCTAATTTCTAATATTTCTGATTTTCAAAATGAACTAGGTTTTTAAAATCCATCTTTGACCGAAAAACTGAAACCTAAATCAAAGTTATAGTGTCTTCCACTTTTTAAAATATAGACTTTATTTTTTAGAGCACTTTTATATTCACAGCCACATTGAACGGAAAGTTATTTTCCATATGCCTCTTAACCCCCACCATCAACATCTTGGCCCAGAATGATACATTATCACTCACAACTGATAAATAGTCACAACTGTTAAACATATGTTAATACATCGTTATCACCCAATGACTGTAGATTACAGTAGAGTTCACTCTTGGTGTTGGGCATCCCAATGGTTTTGAAAAATCTGCAGTGACAGGTATCCACTATTATGGTATTATAGAAAATCATTTCACTGCCTTAAAAAATGTCCCGTATCCCACCTGTTAATCATTCTCTTTCCGTCAACTCCCCTAGTGACCATCAACCTTTGACTGTTTCCAAAGTTCTGCTCTTTCCAGAATGTCATAGAGTTGCATTCATACAGCATGGAGGCTTTTTTCATATTTGCTCTTTCACTTAGTAATATGCATGTAAGTTTCCTTATGTCTTTTTATCCATTGTCAGCTCAATTTTTAAAGTGCTGGATAATATCTCATTGCATGAAATGTACCCCCTTTATTTATCCAACCACTTACTGAAGATTTTGATCAATTATGAAGAGAGCTGTCATAAACAACTATGCGCAGGGTTTGGGTGGCTATGTTTTAACTCTTTTAAATACCAAGGGCATAATGGCCGAGTTGTATGGTTACTGTGTGTGTACTTGTGTACGGAACTGCTTAACTACCTTTCAAAATGGCTGCAACATTTTGAAATTTTACCAATAATGATGACTGGGGTTCCCTGTTGTCCCAGGGTCCTCCACTTTTGAAATGAGAAATCTATCACAATTTATTAAATATATGAGTATATTAATAAAAACTATGTATTATTTCATGTGTTTCATGATTTTGTAAACATTCTACCATATAAGTATAAAAATAATCAATGAAGAGAAATTTTCACAAAACACCATACTAAATTAAGAAATAATAACATTTAAAAATTAATATAATACATGAAGATGGCTGTCCTAGCAAGGAAAAATGAGGAAACAGTGTTCCACACAGGAGGCCATGCAAGTTTATTTCAGTATATCAGCTATCAAGTTTTGAAGTCTTTAGTGGATGGAAAGCAGAGTTTTTCATTGATAACCATTATCCTTTCATTCTTTTTTGTATACTTCCTCTACAGAAAACTACAATAAATGTGAATACAATCACATCTCACTTTACATATCATATGCAAATTATTGAGAGATAATGAGAACCAGTGACTGAGGAGATTGGGTGTATTTAGGGTGATATGGCTTCAGATAGAACCAGTTTCTTTGTATTTTTGTTGTTGTTGCTCTTAACAGAGACTGTCTGCCTTTAGATTCATACCCATATCTCTGACATTAGGCCACACAGTTATTAAATGTATGTTGAGGATAGAAGCAAGATGGCAATGGAACCAGTTGGAGTATGTCTCTGCATGGAGTGTACATAAGAACTAATCTACATCCATTTGTGTGTGTAAGTGGGTGAGTGAATGTCTGACTGAGGGAAGACAGGGGATCAAGCACTTAAGCCCTCCCTGCAGAAGTGGCTACAATTTACCACTGCTCTCAATCTGGCACCTGCTGCAGAGAGAAACATCCGCTATTCCCAGAGCATCTCTTGGGAAAAGGCAGCAGAGATCAGCTGCTTCTAGACACCTGGCACCTGGCCCACACTACCACTTGTGGAAACAGGCCAGGCACTGGTGGCGGGGACCATGGAGAAAGCATGGGGAGGAAATCTGGAGCTGAGCCCCAGTGGAGGAGCAAACACCGACCAATGCCATTTCCTTTGCCCCAGAACCAGGCAGAGACCTGCCTTAGCTTGCCCAATTCTGTACAGCCTACATCCTGAGACCGAGGGGCGATCTCCAAACCCCTCCAAGATCCACCATCCTTGGCCCAGAAAAGATACTTACCAGAGAGACAGATGTTCTATCCCAACACTGAATCAAGCACAGAAGTGTGCAATTGAGGTGAGAAACCTAGTAGCAGATGAGTTGGGGTGAGTCTTGACATGATTCACCCTCCTTCTTGCAGAAGTATATGGAAAGCAGCCTGATCTGCTAGAGCTGAGAGCAGATGGAAGGGTCTAGAGACTGGAGCCTACTCCCTACCACAGTGAGCCAATAGCAGTGGTTCTTGGGACACGTCAGTTAAAAAAAACGGAAGGAAACCCGAAGTTCCAGAAGCAGCCACAAAAGGAGCAATTTGATTCTAAAAACACATCTCAAAAATTACCACCATGACGAAGTAGGTTTCATCCCCGGCATGCAAGGCTGGCTTAACATTCACAAGACCATAAATATAATTAAATACATCAACAGATGTAAAAACAAGAATCGCATGATTATATTATTAGAAAAAGTTTTTGATAAAACCCAACATCCCTTCTTGACAAAAACCGTTGAACACTTAGGCACAGAGGGAACATACCTCAAAATAGTAAAGTCATCTGTGATAAACCCACAGCCAACATGGTGCTAAACAGACAAAAATTGGAAGCATTTCCCCTGAAAACCACAACAAGACAAGGCTGCCTCCTCTCACACCTCCTGTTCAACATTGTGTTGGAAGTCTTAGCTAGAGCAATCAGAAAAGAGAAGGAAATCAGAGGTATCCAAATCGGAAAAGAGGAAGTAAAATGATCCCTCTTTGCTGATGATACAATTCTAAAATCCAAACTAATCTGTCAAAAACCTCCTTGCACTGATAAAAAACTTTGGCCAAGTTTCAGGGTACAAAATAAAAGTGCAAAAGACAGTTGCATTCTTATACTCCAGCAAAAAACAGGCAGGGAACCAAATGAAAAGCACAGTCACATTCATAATAGCCACACACACAAAAGAAATCCTTTGGCATCTTCCTAACCAGAGAAGTGAAAGATCTTTACAATGAAAACTACAAAACACTGCTCAAAGAAACCCAAGAAGACACAAGCAAATGGGAAGATATTCCATGCTCATGTATTGGAAGAATTAACATTGTGAAAATGTCCATCCTACCAAAGGCAATCTATAGATTTAATGCAATACCCATTAAATTACCAACATCATTATTCACAGACCTGGAAATGACAATACAGAAATTCATATGGAAAGATAAAAGACCACAAACATATAAAATAGCCCTTAGCAAAAGAAACAAAGCAGGAGGTATCTTCCAGACTTCAAACTTTATTATAGGTTACAATAATCAAAAGAGCCTATTCTTGGTAAACAACAGGCATATAGACCAATGAAATGGAAAGAATTCTAGAAGTAAAACCTCAATTTCTCAACCAACTCATCTTTGATGAAGTTTCTACCAACAACCACTGGAAAGAGGAAAACTTATTTAGTAAGCAGTGTTGGGAAAACTAGCTGAGCTTGTGCAGATGAATGAAACAGGACCTCTATCAATCACCATACACCAGAATCAATTCTACATGGATCAAAGAATTAAACACAGAACTTCAAATTCTAATAATCTTAGAAATGAAGGAGACACTTTTATGAAACCTTTATAGGCATAAGACTATAAGATAGACAAGGAGGATGTCATCAAACTGAAAAGCTTCTGCTAAGCGAAAGAAGCCATCAAGAGAGTAGGGAGACAGCCCACAGAATGGGAATATTTGCCAACTGTATATCTGACAACGACCTAACATCCAGGATATACACGGAACTCAAATGTGCCAGAAGGAAAAAAAAAAAAAAAACCTATAGAACAGTGGGCAGTAGATATGAATAGATACTTTTCAAAAGAAGAAATATGATCATCCAACAGATACATGAAAAAATGCTCAGCCTCACTAACCATTAAATAAATGCTAATTAAAACCATATTGAGATGCCATCGAATTCCAGTCAGGATGGGTATCATCAGTCACTCAAAAAACAACAGATGCTGGATAAGATGTGGGGAAAAGGGAATGTTTCTACATTGATGATGAGAGTGTAAACTAGTACAACCTCTGTGGAAAATGGTGTGGCAATTCCTAAAAAATCAGATTCGACCTCCCATACAATCCCACAATCCCCCTTCTGGGAATAGACCCAAAGGAACTCAAATCAACTCTATAAAAAAGATACCTGCGCACGCATGTTTATGGCAGCGTTATTCACAGTAGCAAAAATATGAAACCAACTGTGCTGAAAAAAAAAGTGTTACATATAGAAGATGGAATATTACACAGTCATAAAGAAGGACAAAATTATGAACCCTGCAGTAACTTGGATGGATTAAGAGTTTATCACTCAGTGATCTATCACAGAAACAAAGAACAGAGTACCACATGTTCTCACTCATAAGCAGACCCTGAACATTTACCATAATAGTATAAGAAAGGGATTGGCAGTAGCAGGATACTGCCGCGATGGGGAGGAGGGGGCGGACACAGCATCAATAAGGGTACCTGATCTCAAACCAGGCAAAGTGGGGACCAAAGAAGGCCCAAACTTTATCTGCGCAATGACCACTTATGCACCTAACCCTGCATTTACACCCCATATCTTCAAAAGAAAAAAAAAATATGGCATTGCAAGTATTTTCTTAATTGTTTTGCATAGTGTATCTACCTTGATCTTAACACTATCACCGTGGAATGGTGTAATTATTATTAAGACTATACAAATTATGAAACTGAAGCATGGAGAAAGGTACAACAACACAAAAACATATACACCTTATTTTCTTTGAAAAGGCAAACTTTAAAATGTAGTTGGGCAGTTATAGCAAAAATAGGCAAGTATGGAAGTAATGTAGTGTACATTTAAAAAATTAAGGCTATTTGTGAAGTTACAATGGGAATCCTGGCATTTAGTACCTCTTTGCATCATGGAATATTCAATGTATCCATCTGTAAAACTTACTTCATGCATTTGTGGGGAAAATAAATTAGAACACTGAGTGTGAAATGATTCCTATGAAAAAAAATGTTTATTTTCATTACTTTTTTGTTACTATCGTATTTATTCGTTCACCCAGCAAACATTATTGATTGGATACTATGTCTGAGATATTGTATGTACCCTTGCTGAAGCTTTTGGTATAAATGTCACAGGCACAGAACTTTTAAGCAATGTTTAAAGTTAGAGAAACTTTGCTCTAGAAGACAAGCACATAGTGATTCAAAGCAAGGCTGTGGGGCCTCAGATGTGTTTATCATAGGAATATATTAGCGTACCTAAGAGACATTCTTTAATCCTGGAGTGACGGCCAGGAAAGTCTTCCAAGAGATGATTTTCTTGGTTTACTTTGAGCAATGTATATAAAAACCAAGCAAGGGACAGGGATAAGTTAGAATCAAGACTAGAGAAGGTTCACAAAGTTGAGGCAATTGATGTGAGCGATATCAGAGGCAAAGGCATATTCATAATATACACATACTGTATTTATATGCATTCTAACATATACATATTTATATATACAAGCATGTGTATATATATATTTGAATACACATATATACATATAATACTTAACTACATATTCATATTGTGGTTTAAGAGCTAACATTCATGACAGTAAGTGTTTATGTTCAATAAAGCTGAGAAAATGATGTGTGGTACTTATACAAATCCCTTATTATTTGTAATTAAGGTTCATTAAGATAAAAATGCAATATATCTTATTGAGAGAGGCTGAATAAATGATATGGCCATCATTTTAATCCATGCTCCTGCCCCTAATGAGTGCACTGGAGAATAGATTGCTGCTTTGGATTGTCTCTACCATTTTCAAAGAAACTCTAACCCTCTAAGGCAATTTTAATTTTGTGTCTAATTGGAAATTAGATCATATCACATGGGATCCTACACGAATTATATTAGCATCTGAGATGGAAGTGCACACTCCTAATTAAAGCACTCACAAATGGATAATGTGAATTAATTTTGGACAATTGAAAAATGTTGTTGCATTCACTTACTATATAAAATCTGAAGGGTTAAATATTATTTTAAAACAGTTAATTCAAATGTTGCTATCATCACTGTACTTCCTTTTCTTCGATTCTCTAAGCCTCCACATGTAATAAATATTTCCACCAAGGTTAACTAAAAAGAGGAAGAACTGAAAGATGATTCCTCCAGAAACAGATGTAAACATTTGGAATCAAATTAAGATACATTGGAATAGATGTAAAACCTGGCAAGTCACTTCTGTTTTTAAATTTTTGCATTGAAAGTAAGGGTGTTTTCATGCAATGGGGAAAGAAAAAATGTTTATTTTAATTTATAAAGTTAGTATAAATGCTATAGAAAAGGATTTTGTATATAATAGCTATTGAAAGTTTTCTCCTATGAATTATATGTAAGATAAAGTGTTAAGACAATAATTAAACGTGCACCTGGGCTTAAAACAAATCCCTATGGACAAAATATAAAATATGATCATGTACTGTAGAACTAAGAGAGTTGCTTGAGGGGAGCTGAGAACAGAAAATACTTATGGCTTATAGAGGACGAGACCAAATTCAGTCTTCATACAGCATGAGCCTGGAGCTGCATACTGCGTATGCACCTTAAATCAAGGTCTAGGAAGACAGTGCATGAATCATCTCCTTGCTCAAGGTTGTAGTTGATGAAGAAAAAGACTTTCTTTTCAGCAAATGGTGCTAGAATATTGGATATGTACACGATAAAATGATTCTAGACTCACATTACAACATTCACAACAATTAACTCAAAACGAGTGACAGACCTAAATGTAAATTTCAAAACTATGAAACTTTTAAAAGACAAAATCAGAGAGTATCTATATGACTTTGGATTTGGCAGTGTCTTTTTAGCAATAAAGGAAGGAAGAAATAATTGATAAGTTGGATTTGTATAAAATTAAACACTTCTGCTCTGAGAAAAAGACAATGTCAAGGGAATTAGAAGGCAAACCATTAAGTGGGTGAAAACATTAGCAAAAGACATATCTTAGGAAGGAAACTTACCTAAAATATGTATATGACTCTTAAAAATCATCCAAACAAAGTAAACAGCCTGATTAAAAAACAGGCAAAATATATGAACAGACACCTCATAGAGAAGATATACAAATAACCCATAGCATATTAGATAATGTTTAACATAATTTTATGCTAAGGAACTGCAGATGAGAACAATTAGATATCACACTTATATTGGATAAAATCCACATATGTTGCAATATCAGTAGGAACTCTCTTTTGTTCCCAGTGAGAATATAAAATCCTATAGCCACTTTGGAGACAGTGTAGCAACTCTTCTTAAGGTCATAATTCAGCAATTGTATCCCTTGGTATTTACCCAACTGATTTGAAAAACAAAAAAGAAATGTTCATAGCAGCTTTATCCATAGTGGCCAAAACCTGGATGTGAATAGATTAGCAAATTGTGATACATTCAAATTATGTAATATTATTTATGATAAAAAACAAGCTATCAAGTCTGAAAAAAGTAGATGAAATTTAAATATATATTACTAAGAGAAATAAAACAATCTGAAAGGCTACATACTATACAATTCAAATGATTTGAAAAGGCAGACCTAGAAAGACACTAAAAAAATTGATTGTCACCACGTATTTTGAGGAAGAAAGTGAAGCATCAGGAGTTTTTAGGGCAGTAAAACTGTTCTGTATAAACCTGTTTGGCGGATACCTGACCTTATGTATGTAACAAAGCTAATAGGATTTCACAGCACAAAGAGTGATCCTTAATATATAAGTTTTTAAAAACCCACTGCATTGGGTGAGGGAGCCCAGAGTGCAATGCCAATTGTAACAGAAGTATCTAACCATATATGTATTTATTGTGATTAATTAGGTATCACACTTATTATATTGGATAAAATCCAAATAGGTAGCAGTGTCAATAGGAACTCTCTTTTGTTCCTGGTGAGAACATAAAATATATTTATTATGTATGTAGATATATATATTTCGAGTTGGAGTCTTACTCTTGTCAGTCAGACTGTAGTTCAGTGGCATGCTCATATGTGCTTAGGTGATCCTTCCACCTCAGCCTTCCAAGTAACTGGAACTACAGACACATGCCACCATGTCTGGCTAATTTATGTGATTTATTGTAGAGATGAGGGCTCACCAAGTTGCCCAGGCTAGTCTCAAACCCCCAGAATCAGGCAATCCTCTCGCCTTGGCCTCCCCAAGTGCTGAGTCTAACCGTATTTTAAAAGTATGAAACAATCTTACTGAAGGGTGAGTGGAAAACCCATTGACCTAAGTAACTTTGATGAATAGAGCAAGAATAAATGCAGAATATATAAACGTTAAAAATGTACTCTAGCTGGTCATATTATCTCCTTCCCCAGCATAATAATAATAATAAATAATAATAATGATGATGCTTTACCATGAAAACTAGTATTGGGCACTTAAGTAAGTGGAAGATAGTGGGAGTCAGGCTTCTTCATGCCAGAGTGACAGTTTACATATAATCAAGGAAAGGGTGCCAGAATAATTCACGTAGTCATGCGTTATATTCAGATACATGAATAGAAACTCATGCTTAGCTTAATGTGAACGCATATATAAATATTTACATATGGTTAGGATACACACGTATTTCCTTGTTCTGTTAGCCGTGAATATCTAGAAATAATGACACCTCAGTAGCAACAAGCACTAGTAACTAGTAACTAGAACTTCGTTTCTTTTTCATTTTGAATTAGTAGTGTTTATTATACTTAAAAAAATGCACAATGCCAGTGGCTGCTACACAAGGCACTCAGGTTTTTGTGTTTGCTTGCTTCATGAATGAGCACATGTATGGAGGCAGTAAGGAAAAGGCCAGCTTTGAAATTTGCTGGAAGTGAGCTATCCTCACATGTAACATACCAATGAAGACTTCAAGCAGGAAGTAGACGCATCGTGTTGGGAACAGAGTGACTTGATAGAAAGACGGAGTGAAATTAGCTGGTTCTTCCCAAGAATGGAAGTGTATTCTAGGGAAGATGTGAAGATGAGACAACAGTTGAGAGGAAAGAGTACTCAGTGAGCAGCACAGTGGAGAAAAGGCATAGTACCTAGGTATGAAAATGAACAATAAAGAATCTGCATTCATTTTCTCTTTCGGCTTAGGCCATATGACAGGACACTACTCAATCCCTCTCTGTATTTTAGTCAAGCTCCACTGAAAGATACACAAGAATAGGACCACTGACACCCTCCTTTTTCTCCTCTCTTTTCCTAAACTTTTTTCTTCTGCATTGTCTTTCTTTCTTTCTTTTTTATTTTAAAGATGTACAATTCAGGATATACAAAGCAAAATATTTCCACATTCTGTGGGCTATCTTGATGGTTTCTTTTGCTTTGCAGAGGCTTTTCAGTTTGATGAGGTCCCACTTTTCTACCTAATCTCTTATGGCATGGGCAATTGGGGTTTTGATCAGGGATTGGTGGCCTATGACAATTTTTGTAAAGGTGCCTCCTGAATTTTCTAAGATTCTTATAATTTGAGGTTTTACGTTTAGGTCTTTGATCCATTTAGAGTTGATTTTTGTGTATGGTGATAGGTAGGGGTTCTGTTTTATTCTGCATGAGGTCAGCCAGTTTTTCCAGCACCGTTTACTGAATAGGTTCTCCTCTCCCCAGTGGTTGTTGGTGGAAGCTTGGTTGAAGATAAGTTGGTTGAGAAACTGAAGTTTTGCTTCCAGAATCTCTATCCTTTTCCATTGATCTGTATGCCAGTTCTTGCACCAATACCAGGCTGTTTTGATCATTGTAGCCTTATAGCAAAGTTTGAAGTCTGGAAGTGTGATACTTCCCACTTTGTTTCTTTTACTGAGGAGTGTTTAGGCTATTCATGGCTGTTTATGCTTCTGTATCGAATTTTTTTTTTTTTTTTTTTTGAGTTGGAGACTCTCTGTTGCCCAGACTGGAGTGCAGTGGCCGCTCCCGGCCACCGCAGCCTCAACCCACTGGGCTCCGGCAATCCTTCCGCCTCAGCCTTCCAAGTTGCTGAAACTACAAGCACGTGCTGCCATACCCGGCAAATTTTTCGGTTTATTGTAGAGATGAGGTCTCACCAAGTTGCCCAGGCGGGTCTCGAACCCACGGGCTCAGGCAATCCACTCACCTCAGCCTCCCAAGGCGTGGGATTACAGGCTGAGCCACCGAGCCTGGCTTCTGTATCGAATTTCTATATTGTTGTTTCCAGGTCTGAGAAGAATGATGTTAGTAATTTAACAGGTATTTTGCTGAATTTGTAGATTGCCTTTGGTAAGAAGGACATCTTAACAACGTTGAATCCAATCCAATTTTCCATTTGTTTGTCTTCTTTGGTGTCTTTGAGCAGTGTTTTGTAGTTTTTGTTGTAATGGTCTTTCACTTCTCTGCTTCAGAAGATGCCAAGGTATTTCATTTTTAGTGGCTATTGTAAATGGTATTGTGCTTTCTATTTGGTTCTCTGCCTGTGTGTTGTTGGTGTATAAAAATGTGATTTTTTTGCATATTGATTTTGTGCCCTGAGACTTTGCCAACATCTTTTCTTCAGTGCAAGGAGGTTTTTGACAGATTCTCTTAGGTTTTCAAGGTATAGGATCATATCATCAGCAAAGAGAGATAACTTTACTTCCTCTTTTCCTATTTGGATACCCCTAATTTCCTTATCTTGTCTGATTGCTCCGGCTAGGGCTTCCAACGCTACGTTGAACTGGAGGGGTGAGAATGGGCAGCCTTGTCTTGTGGTTCTTCAGGGGAAATGCTTCCAGTTTCTGTCCATTTAGCAATATGTTGGCTGTTTATGGTCAATGGCTCTTACTGGTTTGAGGTATGTTCTCTCTCTGCCTAGATGTTCAAAGGTTTTTAATCAAAAAGAGATACTGGATTTTATCAATATCTTTTTCTGCATCTACTGATATAATTATGTGGTTTTTGTTGTTAGTGGATATATTTAATTATGTTTATGGTTGTAGGGAATGTTGAACCAGCCCTGCATCCTGGAGATGAAGCCTACTTGGTTATGTTGGATTATTTTAGAGATGTATGATTGCAATCCGATTTGCTAGAACCTTGTTGAAAATTGTTGCGTCTATGTTCATCAGGGATATTGGCCTGTAGTTTCCTTTTTTGTTGGGTCTTTACCCGGTTTGGATATCAGTGTGATGTTAGTTTCATAAAATGATTTGAGAGAGTTCTGTCTTTCTTGATTGCCCAAAATACTTTCATTAGGATTATCAGTTCCTCGTATGTTTTGTAGAATTCCGCTGGAAAGCCATCTGGTTTAGGGCTTTTTTTTTTTCTTTCTTTTTTTTGTAGGTATTTTTCTTACAACAGAGGCAATTTCCTGGGTTGTTATTGGTCTATTTAGGGTCTCAATTACTTTTTGTTTCAACTGTGGGAGATTGTGTTATGTCAGAAATTCATCCATTTCATTTAGGTTATCAAGTTTGTTTCCATACAAGTATGCGTAGTCATCTCTGATAAAGTTTCATATTTCTTCAAGGTCAGTTGTGATTTGATCTTTTATGTTTCTGATTGTATTTATTTGGACGTTTTCTCTTTTTTTCTTGGTCATTCTGGGTAGGGGTTCATCAATCTTGTTTATCCTTTCAAAGAACCAGTTTTTTGTTTCATTAATTTTTTTCTATATTTTTTGTCTTCTATGTCCCATATTTGAGCTTTTACTTTGGTGAACTTTAATCTTCTGCTGAATTTAGGTTTTGGTGAGCTTGTTTTCCAGCTCCCTTAGATGGTTTGTTAAGGCTGTTAGCTTGTGATCATTCTATATTTTCTTGATGTGCTGTCATAGAGATATAAATTTCCCCTTAGTACTGTTTTCATGACATCCAGAGGTTTTGGTGAAATGTTTATTTGTTTCATTTTTTTTCCAGGAATTGTATAATTTCTGTGTTGACTCAGGAGTTTTTCAGCATTATGCTGTTTAGTGTCCATGTTTTTGTGGGTTTGAGGGAAATTTTGTTGTTGATAATTTTTTTTATTCCATTGAGAGGTGAGGAGGTGCATGGCAGTATTTCAATTTCATGCAATTTGTTTATGCTTGATTTATTGCCAAAGATCTGGTCAATCTTGGAGTATATTTTATGCAGTGATGAGTAGAATGTATATTATTCTGTGGTTGCTGGGTGGAGTGTTCTGTAGATATCTATTAAGTTTATTTGGTCAAGCAACAAGTTGAGTTTCCAGATATCCTTGTTGATTTTTTGCCTTGATGATATATCTAGGGTTGTCAATTGGGTATTTAAATCTCCAGCTTTGACAGTGTTAGAGTCAATATCTTTTTTTAGTTTACTTAGTAGCTGTTTTATAAAAACTGGTTCTCCTGTGTTGGGTGCATATATGTTTAGGATGGATTTTTTTGTTGATGGATTCAGACTTTTATCATTATGTAGTGTCCTTCTGTATCTTTTTAAATATTTGATAGTTTAAAAATTGTTTTATCCGATATTAAGATTGTAAGTCTTGCCTTTTGTGTTTCATTTGCTTGAAATTTGTTTTCTATTCTCTAACTTTGAGTCTTTGAGGGTCCTTTGCATTGAGAAGTGTTTCCTTCAGGCAGCAAATTGTTGGATCATGTTTTTTTCTCTCTCTTTTTTAAATCCAGTTTGCCATTCTATGTCTTTTCAGTAGTGTATTTAGTCCATTCATATTCAGGCTGATGATTGAGATGTAAGACTTTATGCCTGTAATGAGGCTCTTATAAAGTTCTTTGTTAATGTTGCTGTTGCTGTTTTTTAGTTCATTTGTTTGTTGGTTTCCTTTTAATCTTGGAGTTGATATATGTCTGTGTTTGCAGTTTTGTAGTCCTGATGCATGCTGTGTTGATCCTCTGTTTTCCTGCATTCTTGGGAAGAACATAGCCATTCTTTTTTTTTCTTTCTTCTGTGCTTAATACCCTCTTAAACATCTATTGCAGAGCTGGTCTGGAGGCAGCATATACTCTTAGGAATTGAATGCCTAGGGAGGATTTTAATTTTCTATCACTGATGAAGCTTAGCTTATCAAGGTAGGAAATTCTTAGTTGGAATTGTTTATCCTTAAGAACTTTGAAGATTGGACTCTAGTCTCTTCTAGCCTGTAGTGTTTCGTAGCTAAATCTGCTGATATTCTAATTGGTCTTCCCCATTAAGTAGTCTGAACCTTCTCTCTAGCTGTCTTTATGATTTTTTTCTTTTATAACTACTTTTGTAAACAAATTACTTTATGTTTAGGGTTGTTCTTCTCAATTTATGCTCTGAATCTCTTGTGTTTGGATGGTTACATCTCTGATGAAGTGAAGTAAATTTTGTTGGATAACCACATGGAATGTTTGTTCCAAGGTGGTCTCTGTCTCCCTTTCTGCATCAAGAATCTGATCAGGTATAAGTTTGGGCTCTTAATATAATCACACATCTCTTGGAGACTTTGTTCTATATTTTCAAGCTTGCTTTCTATGTTTTTAATAGTTTTGGTTAGTTCCATATATTGGTCTTCAAGCTCTGAGATTCTTCCTTCTGCTTGATTAATTCATCTTTCCATGTTTGCCAGTTTTTCTTTTATTCTTTATTGTCATTATCTCAGTTATCAGTTCTTTCATTCTTTCTTCTTGTCTTTCTTTGTTTATTGTTCATCTTCTTCATCAATACCTTGATATCTGGATATATGATTTGAGACCAGTTGCTCTGGGGGCTTTCATTGTTTGAGTTCTGAAGGTGCTGTCTTTCCAGGGCCTGGGTGGTGCCTGTATTCTTCCCTTCATTCTTCATTTGTGATGGATTTCCCCCTCTTTTTTCTCCCCTCTTCAATTCCATTACTCAGTGATGGGGTTTTCACTTCTGTTTGCTCAACTTTCTCTTCCTCCTTACTGTTAAAATAATATAATGTAAGACTGATGACATTATGGACATTTTGCTTTTGTGAATGTCCATGTATGTCCATGTTTTTGGCATTAAGATTGCTTTTAAATATTCCAAAAGATACTAAAAATACTGAAAGATAGATAAAAAAAGAACTAAAATTATATGTGTGTGGGTAGACATAAGGTTTATGTATATATATATGTATAATTTGTATAATTATATGTGTGTATATATATGGGTTTGCACATATATACTGACCTTAATTTAGTAAATACTATGGCGTATTATTAATATTTTATTTATAACCTCTAATTGAGAGATATTTTTAAGTTTTTATAGTCTAGATAAAAAGTTAAAAATATTTCTAAATAATAAATTATGTTAGCATTGAATAAATTAAACATAATTTTGAATGTTTAAATTCATATACTAATAAAATAATATACATATTTAGACAAAGAAGCTTATTTATATCCAATGTATTTTTCTTTTTTCTAAGAGTGTTTAAGACTACCTCATATTAAGTATTAAAAACTAAAGTGACCATTTAAAAACTGTTGGATAATGGTTCTTTTCATAAAGACTTTGTTTTTTAATTTTATAATAGGGATGGGGGTACAAGAGTAAAGAATATTGTTTATGCAATGTACTTTTCTTTATTATAATTTTTGCCATAACAATAATTGAAAATGTGATTATATATTTTATTACAAAAATTATTTTTACTATATTTGCCACCAAATTTTAACTGATTAGACAAGAATTACATTAACAGTGAAATCCTGAAAATGATTGGAGATATTTTGATGTCTTCAAAATATTTGGTTTTATATTTTTATCTCATTTGGCTTCATATAAGTCCCTAAAATACTACCTCAGAGCTGCATATAAAATGAAGTCTTTTTAGAATATTCTTTACTCTTTGATAATTTAATAACAATTATTTAATCAAAGGACTTGTTCTTTTTAAAAACAGAATTCTACCATAGATGAACAATATGAGCAGTTATCTAAACCTCAAAAGATATTCAACATGTAATTAAATTAATGGAATCTAAATTGCTGGTGCATTAGAAATCAGAATTTTTTCTATTAATTATGTTTCATATTTTTATTTACATAGATAGCATATTCCCCATTTTATTAAATAACTTATAAATGCAACACAAACCCTTAACATTCTAAATATTCAGTGTAAGAAATCACATTAAGATTTAAGGAATTTTAACACCTTATTTACCAATAATTTCTCATTAAATAAAATATTTACAATATTCAATGTCCTTCACAATTAATTCAATTTTTTTACCCCCATGGAATGTTCTAATAGTTTCATAAGACACCTATGAACCATGAGGACACTTATTTAAAATGTCTTGGAATCCTCATTCTGCTTGATAAAGCTAACTTTTGTACTGATTTCTTTCTCTGCTGGGGGAAACACCAGTATAGAAGACTGAGACCATCACTCATGAGCTGTAAAGAAACCTATATGAAGGTGCAGACTCTAGGCTTTCAGGATTGATCCCAAGCTGAGGTCTAGCCGATGGTCACCTGGGGACACAGATGGACAGTTCCAAGACACAGATATCCCTAGAAGCAGCCTCAAATGAGAACAGAGACACACTTTTGGAAATAGAAGGGGTGAGTGAAAACGACAGCTTTTCTTCCCTGCATACATTGTACAAGCCTCTGTAGTTTCAGTCAAGGGAGAGACAGCCCAGGAACTTCTCCCCACACTCCTCCTGCACTGGCCAGGACTGAAGGCTGCCCTAAAGACAGAGGCACCAAGAGGTCTCATATGGAGCTAGAGAAATGCCAGTTCTCAGAAATTCTGCCAACCTCCCAGGGGAGCCTCAGAATTCATCTAACCAAAGAGGCCAAAGATCTTTACAAGGAAAACCATAAAACACTGTTCAAAAAATCAAGGATGACACGCAAAAAAGAGGGAAGAGCATCCCATGTTCATGGACCAGAAGAATCAACATCATCAACATTTTCATTCTACCCTAGGCAATCTACAGATTAAGCATAATCTTTAAAAATTACCAGAATCATTTTTCACAGACCTGGAAAAGACAATCTAGAAACTCATATGAAAGCAAAAAAAGAGCCCCAAGAGCTAAAGCAATCTCAGCAAAAATAAATAAGCTGGAGGCATCACACTTCCACACTTCAAACATTAGTACATGGCTATGACAATGATGACAGCATGGCAATGGCACAAAAAGAGACACGCAGACCAATAGGACAGGGCAGACTATGGCAATAAAACCGCATACCTTCAGCCAACTCATTTTCAACAAAGTTGACAGAAACAAACATTGGGGAAACCAACCCTGGGGAAAGAAACTGTGTTTAGCAAACAGTGCTGGGAAAACCGCTAACTACATGCAGAAGAATGTAACCGAACCCCTACCTTTTACCAGATGCAAAAACTACTCAAAATGGGTTAAATACTTAAATGTAAAACCTCAAACTATAATAATCTTAGAAGAAAATGTAGGGAATCCCCTTTTGGATATCAGAATAGGTAATGAATTCACAGTCAAATCTTCAAAAGCAAATGCAAGAAAAGCTAAAATTGTCAGGTAGGACCTTAAAACGCTAACAAGTTTTTGCACAGTAAAAGAAACTGTCAATAGAGTAAAATGGCAACCCGTAAAATGATTTAAAAAAATTATATATATAGAGGCAAGTTATGCATTCGACAAAGACACAACATCCAGTTTCTCAAGGAACTCAAACTGACAGGAAAAAATAAAAATACAAAACAATCAACAACAAATAGCCAAATAACCTCATTACGAAATGGCCAAAAGATGTGAACAGACACTTCTCAAAGGAAAACATGCAAATAGCCAACAAACATGAAAAAATATTCAGCCTCACTAATCATCAGAGAAATGTAAATCTAAACTACAATGAGATACGACCTAACACTGATCGGGATGGCTACCATTAAAAAGTTAAAAAAAAACAGGTACTGCCAAGGCTGCAGAGAAAAGGAAACACTTCTACACTGTTGCTAGGAATGTAAGCTAGTCAAACCCTCGGAAAGCAGTGTGGTGTTTTCTCAAAGAACTAAAAATTGAGCTCCTACAAAATCCAGCAATCCCACTTCTGGGAATATACCCAGAGGAACATACACCTCTCTACCAAAAAGACGGACGTTCATTGCAACCCTTTTCTCAATAGCGAAATCATGGAACCAACCCAGATGCCCATCGAAAGTGAATTGGATAAAAGAAAGCACGGTGCATATACATGATGGAACATTACGCAGCTGTAAAGAACAAAACCACATCCTTCATAGCAACACGGATGCAGCTGTAGACCATCATTCTGTGTGAACTTTAACCTCAGAAACAAGATAGAACGTGTTCTCACTGATAAGTGGGCCCTGATCACTGGACACACAAGCACAAATGTGGGAACGACAGAGCTAATGGGAAGGGAGGAAGAGGGGATAAGGGACTCATAACCATCCATTGGGTGCCATGCCTACCACTGTGGAGGGATGGCCAGCTAGCTGGAAGCCCAAACCTCACCTTTATGCAATAGGCTTATGTAAAAATCCTCACATGCACCCCACAATTTTAAAATTAAAAAAAAAATTGCAAAATAAAAAATGCAGGAAAAGTCAGTGAAAGATAATTATGAAGGTGACCCTTCTCAAAAACACCTAACTTTTTTTTATAAAAACTTGTGGCTGGGCAGGGTGGCTCAATCCCATAATTCCAGGGCTTTGGGAGGTGATAGCAAGAGGATTTCCAGTGCCCAGGGGTTTGAGGTCTGCCTGAGAAACTTGGCGAGGCTTCATCTCTACAATAAATAAATAAATAGATCGATAAATAAATAGATAGATAAATAAAAGGTAAATAGTTGGGTGTGGTGGTGCATGCCTGCCATCCCGACTACTTGGAAGACTGAGGCACAAGGATCGCCTGAGCCCAGCAGTTTGAGGCTGCAGTGACCATGATCCTGCCACTGCACTCCAGCCTGGGTGACAAAGTGAAACTCCAACTTAAAAAGCAAAACAAACAAACAAAAAAGCAGTGTGTATTTAATCCTTACATGTGCAAACTCCAGTCGCCTTTAAAGTACTTTCAGTTTGATGCAATACACCTATCAAGATGCTTTTCCACTGCTCAAAACAATTTTTGAACTTGTCAATGTTAATGTTTTTTTAGTGCTGCTGCCATTTTTGGTTTCACTTCTTCCATATGGGCAAAACTCTTTTTCCTCTGAGGACTTTTTTTTATGGGGGGAAACAACAACAGCAAAAATGTAGCTGGGTGAGATTGGGTGAATAGGAAGGGTGAGGCATGGGAGCCTTGTTGCTTTTGGTTGAAAACTGCCGAAAATCAGCACGGGTGGGCAGGTGCGCTCGTCAGTCACCCATCACAAAAGGGCAAACATTTGAAAAAAATCTCCAAAGCCAAAAATATTCTCTGAAGCTGAATGCAGCCTCTCACAACAACGCTAGCTGGTACACTGATGCCGATGGGTTCTTAGAACTCTTGCCTGTGGGGGACGCCTGTACTACAAGAGACCCGCCTTACAAAAGATAATTGGTTTTTTTTGGGGGGGTCCCTCTTGTATACTTGTAAAAGTAAACTGTTTGTTTTATTCAAAGTGTTAGTTAATTACAAACTGCTGGTCTTTTCCTATTTTTTAAAATGTATGAAAACATGACTCAGGGAAACTGTAAGACATAACAGTATCTTTCATGGAGCCAGATCTGTATCTGGTATTGCCTTAAGAACTCTGCCACAAGGTCCATTGAGTTGGAGCCTGAGGTGAGTTGGTCCCTCTTCTGATCCTCCTTCAGGTGTGCCATCTTCCTTGGAGGAAGGAGAAATAAAGTATCCACAGACCCAGAAGGGAAGTTCCCACCAGGACGAAGGGAAGTTTCCACCGGGACCTTATCAGTAGGTAAAGTTAGCATTATGTAGATATGGCAAAGTCTTGAAGGTTTCTGTTGTGGTTGATATCTGGGGAAGATCTATTTATGTTGTCCAAATTCCATTGTTTTTATTGTGATCTTGTTCTCAAAACTTCAAAATCTTGCTTTCAAAAGGTTCATTTCTCAATGTTTGGCTTTCTGTTTTCTCTAACCCTGTATTTGACTGTTTAGCTTGTTGATTTTTTGTAAACTTATATACATATATATTTTTACAGCATTTAGGTTAATGCCAGAACTTAAATCACTGCTTTCTTTTTTGAAGCGACATAGAACGTTTGTAACAAAGTCAGGACAGTATTCCTGCGGGTTCCATTCCGATCTGTGGACATTGCCATACTGTATCATTTTTGTTGTCTATGCCGTGGAATAGGTATATGGGCAGGGTTGCCATGGGATTGTTTGTCATTAATTTTTTTCAGTTTCTCATTACTCTGTGATGTTCTTGTGATTGCTATTTCTTTTTAGCGTTCAATAATTTTCCTCTGTTGGGTCACCTTCTGCCTATTTTAACTGACTCCATATTGTTTTATTCAGAGTTTCATTTGTTCCATCAGGAAATATATTTGGAAGTTTGACTTCAAATCTATTTAACTCATAAATTACTGCCCAAATGAAGTTTCTCTAGATAAATGTATCTAATTATCCATCCTTTTGGGTCACTTACATATATGTGTGGTGATATTAAAGGAGATAATGGCTGATAATTTCCTAGATCTGAAGATAAACATGAATCATGACAGTGGAAGATCAAACCAAGAAAGCAGCCACAATAATAAACATAAGCATAGTTTCATACACCAGATTATAACACCAAAGAAAACAAATCAATCTTTACAACAACTATGGTTAAAGAATATATTTCAGCCTAGTAAGTTAACAGTGCTTTTAATGTCAGACTTCTTACTAGATACGTGTCAAAAATATTAAGTAACATCTTCAACATGATAAGGGTAAATGACTGTTGACCTTAAAATATATGTCCCGTTAAAAGATCATTCAAGGATGAGAGTATAGTGATGACGTGTTCACACATAGGAAAATGGAGAGTGTATTAATCATGACTCATTGTTTAAGGAACTAAAAAAAATACAATTTAATAAGGGCATTAAATTCAGAAGGAAAATTTGGATAGTAATTGGTGAGAGTGAACAAAGAAACTTGTACAGGTGTCAATAATTTAATGATTGACTATAATTACTATTAATAATATAATATACATATAATATAATAATATAACTTTTACTTTGAATGATTATATTATAATGAGTACATAGAATTCAAACTAAAACAAAAAATAAGTTTTTTCCCTCCTATTATTTTCTTATGAATTTACTTTATGCTAATGTATACTGAAATCTTGTGTATAAAAACAGATTTTTTTCTCCCTAAGGGTCTATATATA
Source organism: Tarsius wallacei (assembly GCA_963574415.1). Lineage (NCBI taxonomy): Eukaryota > Metazoa > Chordata > Mammalia > Primates > Tarsiidae > Tarsius > Tarsius wallacei. The sequence goes on from CAUYQG010264524.1 coordinate 28,241, forward strand.
TAAACCATACAAAAAGCTATGTGATTAATACAGAGCTTCCTGAAACCTTGCTTAAGACACATGTAGAATATTTTCAAGTCATTTGCCAAATAGAGGATGAGGTTTACAGTCCTAATTTGCAATGGAAAAAAGTCTTCCATAAATGTAAAAAAACCTGTGGTATTGCAAAAGAATAGAAAAAGCATGTTCGGTATTTTTTATAAGTGTGGGTATGTTGTGAGGGTAAAAGATTTTGTCAAATTTTTCCTTTGTCAAATTATTTACCCCATAATATTCTGTGAAATGATTCAGTATGTTTGGTCTCTTAACTCTCCTGCATAGAAATATTTTCATACCATAATTATTACTATTTTAATTTACTTTCATTATAGTGATTTGTTAGTGGATTTTTAATCACTGTTATGCACTCTATTTTATTAGATATTTTAAAAAACATGTTTTTGGCTAATAGTAAGAATATTTGGGAGGCTTAAATTAATAGCCTTGTTTTTCCACTTTGCATTAAAAAGAATGATACCACAAGAAAAAAAAATCCCGGTACTTCAATATAAAAGTGTATTTTGTAAATATTTTACCAGCTTTAATTCTAAAATATTTGTAATTTTATTTGGCACCTCCAATGTTTTCTAAAGAACTGTTGTGTTCCATACTGGCATTCTGTTAAAATGCATCTTCCCTTGAGTTTCTGTCTGCCACTCTTTCATACTTAATTGAAAGTGATCCACTGTCAGATTCTTGAGTGTCTGTCGTCAGCAAAACAAATAATGCGATGCACTGTGGAGAGCAACATGAATCTGTGTTAAGTGTGATTGTTTCAATAGCATCAGCGTTTGAAGGAAAATATTTATTGCCACCTGCTATGGGCATATAATAGATTATGACTGCAAATACATACAGGTAAAATTATTTCTCTTCACCAAAAGTGGAATGCTATTTCTGGTTTTTATTTATAGAAAATGTGGGAGATGATCAATGAGCTCAACTGAAGAAAAAGCAATTGGAAACAAAATGCAAACATAGTTATTGCAAAGAAACCTAGCGTTTTTAGTGTTTTTGTTGAAAAAAACCCATGCTTTCCCTAACAGTGTGACATAAGAGACTCTAATATAGCTAGCACCTCACACCTAAGGACTAGGGAAGACTGACAAATTAGATATAAGTAGAGACGTTCCTTCACTCTGTGACATGGTTAGTGAATATTGAGTGTTCTCACTCTATGGACATTTTCTCCAGAAGATGACTGCACATGAAAAGGGAACAGAGGGTGGGCATGTAGTTTAAAAGCTTTACAACATAATTATGACTCCCTTTTATAAATGATGAAAATCTCTGTGGGCTTTTTTTTCTTTTTGTGGGTTTACGTCGCCAACATTTAAGACAAAATGGCATTATGACAACTGATAAGACCTGTTTCTTGTTTTTGAAACAAACAAAAAAAAAAGATGTTGACACTATCTTCCCATGTTTTTTTCAGCCTTATATAAGTACTCTCAGAGGGGTCCAATTTATAGCTATTTTGAAACGGCAACATTTCAAAATCATAAAGCTTTGTTGTTCTGGGGCTAGATATTATCCTCCAAATAATAGGATCCCAGTGAGCTGGAAGAATCTCCTGCAGCTGATGTTTTGGGAGACTGTTCCCTAAAGCACAGTTGGAATTGCATCCAGCTGTCAAGGAGATCCTCAGAGATTGTGTCTAAGGGTCTGTGTCGCCTGTGCCCAGGCAGGAGGCAACACACTTCATTCCTAATATCTTCAGGTTGTCCGTTGTACCTCTTCTCTGTGGCTGGCAAAGTGGAAGTTTGGTAATGAGTTAGTTAGATAAGAGTTTACTGTACTGCCTAAATGGAAATTTTAGTGGATTTATTCCTGGATTCAGTGAAATGGGCTTAGACATCAATGTGCCAATGGACTTCCTCTGGACACTGAGTTACCTGAGATTTGAGAGGTTTGATCACAGAATAAGTAATCAAATAAGAAAAAGTTATAGCTGAGGCGGAAGCATTTGGCCTGGATCTAGATGAATTTCAAATATACTTTCAAACCTAAAATTTTATTTGCATTTGGTTAAGTTCACTGTCTCCTGAAGCAGAAACTTAGAAGAGAGGCAAATCAGTGCACACAAGTGGTATCTTTGTTTCTCCATGGTTATCTCAAATATACTTGCCTTATTGATGTTTTCAACAAATGTTCATTGCGCTCCTGCTATGTCAGGTATCATAGTATCTGTAAAAATGACACACATATTGTCCCTGACTCTGTGGAACTTAGGGTCAAATAAATACTATTTATTTTAAATGCATAATTTTATGATCACACTGTGATAATTCAAATAATTAAAACAGGAACTATGATTCTATATCACAAGGGTACCTGACTTTGTCTCTTGGGAGCTGGAGAAAGCTTTTATTGAGTCCATGTTTAAGCTGAGGACTGAAGTAAGATTTAGGAAGTAGGGAGACTTGAGCTAACAGATGTGATACCAGAGGAAAGTGAAACGTCAAGGGTAACTCGCTCACGTATATTCCACTTCTTATTGTCAGTAGAAAAAGAAACAGCATCATGAAATAAGAAAGAGCTTTGAAATCAGACAGATTATGTGTGTGTGTGTGTATACTGGGTACCAAAAAATTATACACATTTTAAGAATGGAAAAACTGTGTTTGACATATAAATTTTATCTTTTTTTTTTTTTGACTCGTTTTATTACCTTGGGAAACAGTTGTCTTCGCTCACCATTAGTAAAGTTAAAATAATAGACTGTTGTCAGGACTATTGCAAGGATGAGAGATCATTTGAGGAAAGCTCTTTGACAGACACAGAATACTCAGTAAGAGCTGATATTATTAATGGTACTATATTACGAATACAATTTTTCAATGTCAAGATGGCACTGCACTTTTGAGCAGTTCAGGAAACTGAATATTGTAGACAAAGCTGGCCGTTCTTCTGTTATTGGGGAACTTTCAACAGCTAGCTCATTTTTTCCTTTTTTCAATTTTTTGCCCACTCACCTTTTTACATAAATATCAGATTCTCATGTTTTTTTCTAGTTGTCATCTTTTTTCCTGTTACTGTAGGAATTGCTTTTTCTAATCTGAAGCATCAACATAGTCTTGTTCCGTGATAGGAGAAATACATGAAAAAGTCCTGGTACTCCAAATCATGCGTGCTTTTTAAAACTCAAACACCTTATTCATCTGTTTTGCAGTGATTTATTTTGGAGAGTGCAAGTCTTCCTTTCAAAATGCACATATGCAATGCACCACTAGAGGCCAGGAGACACCTCTGTGAACAAACAAGTCTGCACACCAGTTATGACTGAAATTGACAGGCAACCATTTGTAATGACAGCTGGGGCAAAGACATTTTTCAGTATGGATCACAAATTTGGAGAAAGGGAAAAGACTGTTTTGTTTTCTATGTTTAAGGGTTTCTATGGGTACAACTTTATAACACTGCTTTTCTTATGAAGCATTGAGAGATCTTGGCTTTCTTGTGATCATAGAATAAGCTAAAATGAGCTACATAACACGAATATATGCATCCTTCAATTACCAGACTATGAAACAATTTTTAAGAATTTATATAACAACTAGCTATAAAACAAATAGAATCAAGCAATAGGAAATGACACACTTCTACTAGTTTTTTTTTTTTTTTCTTTTTTGTTGTTTGAACTTTTGTTTTGGGGCACTTCCAATTTTTTCTGGAGTAAGAACTGTTGTGTTTCATATTGGCATTGCGTTAAAATGCATCTTCCCTTGAGTTTCTGTCTATCACTCTTTCATACTTAATTGAAAGTGATCCAATGTCAGATTCTTGGATGTCTGTTGTCAGCAAAACAAATAATGCATGTGCGATGGGAACCCACATGAATCTGTGGTAAGAGAGAATGTTTGAATAACTTCATCGGGGCTTGTCGGAAAATATTTATCACCACCTGCTACGGGCGTATAATTGTTCATGACTGCAAACACAGTCAGGTAAAATGACTTCTCTCCACCAAAAGTGGAATGCTGTTTCTGGTTTTATTTATACAAAATGTGGGAGACGATCAGTTAGCTTAATCTGTTGTTCCAGTTGGAGAGGTGTCTGTCCAGGTGAGTGCCCTGTTTGCCTGAACAAAATGATTCGTTAAAAAAAAAATCCTGAAGAATAAAAAAGTAAAGTCCTTTATTGGCTTGTAGTTGTATTTTCATTGGGAAGAATTTTCTGAAATGGAGTTGACACAGCTGCTTAACTGTTATATTGATGGTGTTTCTGTCAATCCTCAGAACACCTGAGAAGTTTTTTTCCTTTTTCTGGATATTTTTAGGAAATTCCCATTTTATATATTATCATATGTATTTATACAGAAGTTTGCGTATTAATCTCTTATGGGTTCTTGAATAACATGTTTCAATGACAACTCCTGTCACATTTTTCATTTTGTGCTTTTATTTTTGAACAAATTTGCTAGCAATTCTGAATTTTGATCCATTCATTATAACTGGTTTCTCTATTTTTTAGCACACATTTTTACCATTAACATTTCTTTCCTATTTGCATTTAAGCGTTTATTTTATTTTTTATATCTAACTTTCTATGTTGAGAAATTAACTCTTATTTATTCTTTCCATATTATTGAGAAAATACTTAGTGATATAAATTTTCCTCTATTACTGATTTTTCTTGTCAGTAACTTTTTAAAAGTCTGTAATTTCAGTGACTTTTCTCCCATCTACCCAAGATTTATTGGATAAAGTTTATACAGCTTTCAGGTGGTCTTTCTGTTTGTTTGTTGTTTCCATTGGTAATTTCAGACTTTTTGTTAGTTTGTTGTCCACTGTGATGAGATAATGTTGCTTGTAATATATCTGCCTAATGAAAATAAATCATATTTCTTTGCTATGAAACACACAACCGATTTGTAAATACACCATGGACACCTGAACAGAACCACAGTTGTTACTTTGTTACCTTGTTTGTGTTGTTTAGGTGTTCCGTCTCCTCCTTCCTTGGTCCCCTTGATCGGCTTTAGGCTGTTACGTTTTAAAATGTCGGGTCCCCTCCCACTGTGGGAGCTTTTCTGTCCTCTCAATAAATCCTGCTTTAAAAAAAAATGACCTATTATAAGTATGCTTCTATTTGTATGTACTCACATTTCACATAATTTTTTTCCAGGCGAGTATTCACAATGCTATTTGGTGCATAAGTAATCACGGGTTATATTTTTATTGTGTATTGCAACTTTTCATAGTAAACACTATTCTTTACCCTGTTTAATGGGTGAGGTTGGAATTCTGCTTTGGTATTCGGATCATCGTTCCTGCTTAGGTCCAGCTTGTCGAGGATTCTCTTTTCAATCCCTTCATTTTAGGTCTTTTAGAATTTCTTTGTTTAGGTATGTATGCGTCTTGGGTATGACACTGTGAGGTTTTAATTTGTGAGTCGAATTAAAAAATGTATTTATTGGGCTGGGCCCAGTGGCTCACACCTGCAACCCCTGCAATTTGGGAGGTTAGGCGGGAGGACTGAGACCACTGTAGGCAATACAGTGACACCTCATCTCCACAATGCATCAGAAAATGAGCCAGGCATGGTGGCAAGCATCTGTAGCCCCAGCTACTTGGGAGGCTGAGGCAGGAGGATTGCCTGAGCCCAGGAGGTCGAGGCTGTGGTGAGCCGTGGTGGTGCCACTGCACTCCAGCCTGGGCAACAGAGTAAGATTCCCGACTAAAATAAATCAATAAGTAAATAAACAAACAAATAAACAAAAGTGTGTATGTGTGTGTGTGTGTGTGTATTCACATGAGCTGATTCCATTAACATTTGCTTATAGGGCTGTCATATCAATATAAATGCAATTATAATATTTTATAATTATGCATATTTTGTTTTGTATGTTATATCTATTTTCTACAAGTTATGTCTTTTTTGCTCTAGGGAGTCTTGGCAGAATGATCGTTGGAGCCCAGGATTTGGAGGTTGTGGTGAGCTATGTCCTGCCAGTGCACTCCAGCCTGAGTGATAAAGCAAGAGCCTGTCTCTAAAAAAGTTGTTTATCTAAAGAAAAGAACGCTGCTTCATTGTTAGCTTTCCTTTGGATGTTGATTTTGTAAAATCTGATGCAAGCCTAATTCTTTCACCTGTTATCTTCACTTTTGAAATCAGAGTATTTTATTGGTTATTTCTGGGAATGGGTCCTCCCTTTCCACCTGCCAACTTCCTCCCTGTCTCGCAAATACTTGACACCTCAGTGACTCAGTGCCCTTCCAACTTTCAGATATTCTTTGTCTGAAAATATTTTTCATTATAGTTTTAAATATTGGATCAGTTCTACTGTTTTGTTTTACCTCCTTAAGGATTCTAAGAGTAGGAATATTGGTCTTTCTTTGCCTGTGTTTCATGTCTATTATGTGCCCTCTGACCTTTTTTTCCCCTCATATCATTTTCTCTCTCAGTTAGTATTTTCCCGCCTTTCATTATATTGCCCTTCTGTTAAATTTTGAAGCTCTTTTGTGTATTATGTAATTTATTTTTTGCTTCAGAGATAATTGTGTCCTTTTTTTAAGTTCACTTAATTGCCTCCATTTCTTCCTAATTTTTTGTACAATTCTGTTTTTAATTTTTGTATTTCTGATTTCTAGTTGTCTTTCATACCCTTAGTACTTGTTTGAAGATATTTGATTCTCTTTGAAGTTTTAATTACAATTTTCTTCTCGTTCATGGTATTTTTTTCAGGGGGAGAAGTTTTTCTTCAGTTGATATGTGTGGAATTTTCTTTTTCTTTTTTTATGGTTTAGAGTGGTTTGTAATATCCCTAGTTTAATGACATGTAGAAGTCAATATATCAAAATCGAGGTTATTTGGTAGGCTTTATTTCTTTGCTTTATGTTGCTGGAAGGGGTTGTTATTGTTCCAATTTTATGATTTGCTTTTGTCTTTCGGAACTGTATTTCACATTTGTCTTCTTTTCTCCTTTACATCTGAACTGCCAATGGTTATTACTCTTTCACTTTTTAGTATATTTTACTTAATGACACATAGTAATTGTATATGTTTGTGCAGTAGTGATATCTTGATACATAAAATGTATAGTGACCTGATCTGGGTCATCAGCATTTTTATCATCTCAAACATTTAAACTTTGTGTTGGGAATATTCAAAATCCTCCTTCCACTTATTTGAAACTAAGTAATAATGTATTATTGTTAACTAGAGGCATCCTGCAGAGCTGTAGAGCACTAGAATTTATTGCTCCTATCTAACTGAAGCCAAACCAGCATGGTACTGGCATAAAAAGAGACACATAGACCAATGGGACAGAACAGAGAATCCAGAAATTAATCCGCATATCTGCAGCCAACTGTTTTTTTGACAAAGGCGCCAGAAGCAGTTATTGGGGAAAGGACCGTCTCTTCAACAAATGGTGCCAGGAAGACTGAATATTCATATGCAGAAGAATGAAATTAGCCCTCCAGATTTCACACTGCACAAAAATCATCCCAAGTGGATTAAAGACTTAAATTTAAGACTAAAATGTTTAAAACTCAAAAAAATCCAGAAGGGAAATGCTTTAGGTCATTGGTCTGGAAAAGTATTTTTTGAATAAGACCTCAGAAACACAGGCAACAAAGGCAAAAATAAACAAATGGTATTATAACAAACTAACTTTCTTCTGCATAGCAAAGGAAACAATAGCGTAAAAAGATAACGTAGAGAACGGAAGAAAACATTTGCAAATGATTTTTCTGACAAGGCTTGATATCCAGACTATACAAGGAACTCAAAAATCTCGAGAGAGAATAAAAATCCTTTTGAAAAATGGGCAAATAAATGTCTTCTTATGACCAAAAATTTCTCATAAGAAGACAAATGGCCAATGCATACAGGAAAAAATAGTCAACATCACTAATCATCAGGGAAATGCAAATAAAAATCACGAGTTACCTCGTGTCAGTTAAGATGGCGATTATCAAAAAGGCAAAAAAAAAAAAAAAATACAACATGCTGGAGAGGATATGTAGGAAGGGAACTCTGAAACACCATTGGCAAAAATGTAAACTAGCATGGCCACAATGGCGAACAGGATGGAGGCTCCTTACATCTCTTTAATTTTTAACATATATTTTCACCTGATATATACTTTTCGTTTCACATTTTTCTTTTGGCCCTTCAAAATCTTTTAAAATGTCTTCTGTGCTATTAAATGAAGCGGCATCTGCTATCATTCTGATCTTTGTGCTCTTCTAAGGTTTTCTCTACATTAATTTATGCGTATCACCATTTGTAAGCAATTTGAACATGTGCCTCTGTATGGTTTTCTTCTTATTTATTCTACATAGGTCTCATTGGTCTCCTTGAATATGAGTGTTTATATCAAATAAAATTTGGAAATTTTTGTCATTGTTTCTTTAGATATTTTTTCAGATCTCCAACTCCATTCTGCTTGGGACTCCAATAACGCTCATATCATGTCATCTGTAGTTTCACACAGATCACTGATTTTCTATTTTTAAGTCTTTTCTCTTACAATGTTTAATTTTGGATGCACATGTTTTGTTTTTTGTTTTTTGTTTTGAGTTGGGTTCTCGCTCTGTTGCCCCAGGTGGAGTGTTGTGTGTGATCACGGCTCACTGCAGCCTTGGCCTCCTAAGCTCAGGAGATTCACCTCAGTTCCCTGAGTAGCTGGGACTACAGGCACATGCCACCACACTTGGCTGCTTTATTTTTATTTTTGTAGAGATGGTCTTGGTATGTTGCCTAGGCTGGTCTCAAACTTCTGGTTTCAACCCATCCTTCTGCTTCAGCCTCCCAAAGTTCTGGGATTACAGGTGTGAGCCATCATGCCCTGCATAATTTTGAGTCGATTCTAGAGCTATGTTTAAGTTTACTAACCTTGTTTTCTACAATATCTAATGTGCAATTAGTTTCATCCAGTGCGATGTTTATATCAGTCATTGTAGCTTCCATCTCTAAGTCTATGGTGTAGGTCTCTTTTGTTTATACATTTTTCAGGTTTTTACTCAATATTTCTACTTTCCCTATAGCATATTGGACAATTGCAAGTTATAATAGATTTAAATTTACTAAATCTGTTATAAATAGATTGTGCTTATTTCTGTTACGCTGTTACTTGGAAACAGTTGTATTTTCTGTATTACTTGTTTTAAGCATTGTTTGCTAGACCCAGAGGAACATTTTGTGGGGGTACTTGTGTGCCACCACTTTGGGAAAACGTCTGTGAATATTTTATTCAACATTTTGTGATTGATAAGGATTGATTTTTGTCCAGGCCTGGTGGGAATAAGATCTATTCCTATCCCTGCCGTACCTCGGGGGCATTTTCCCTCTAACTCTTTTGGATGTGTCTTTCCCTGATGTGATATTGGTTTTCTAGACACTTGCACTGGTAAGTACACAGCTGTTGACCCTCTTCAGATCTCCAGAGCCCTCTCTATGTAGAGAAATCTCTTCTCTGGCACTCTGATTTATAACATATAAGTTGGCTTTTTTAAAAAGCTGTTTTCTTTATCATATACTGCAATAGGCCTTCTGCTTGCCACATTTATTTAAAAATTACATTGTTCTAATTTTCTCAGCTTAAGTGAAATTCAGCCTGCATGTAAAGAGTATTTGTTTCCTTTATGAACAAAATGTTATTAGAATGTGAGTATGAGAAAATTATGCTCTCCCTGTGTCATACTCAGATGATATTTATCCCCTAATGCCCCAAATTAGTAAATCCCAATTAATCATTTCCAGTCTACTGCAGTTCATCTTTTCTATTTTCTGTATTCCGTGAGTTTCTGGTAACCATCAAAAATGTAGTTCACGCATTTCTTTCCTCAGGTACAAATAAACAAATAAACAAAAACTGTGAATTTGGCTTTCCACATATATATTTCTTCATATCACCAAACTCTCTCTAGGATGTATTCTACTAAAAATGCAGTACAATTTACAATCACTCCAAAGAAAATGGAATAGTTAAACTAGGTAAGACATATATTTAATAAAACTTGCATATTAAACTTTATAAAATCCCTATGAAAGAACTCGAACACCAAAATCAATGAATAGATACACTGGGTTCCTTTACTGGAAAATAATTGTCATCATAATAATAAGGGTGTGAATTCTCCCCATGATAATCTATAGGCTTAATGCGATTCTTATCAAATTCCAGCAGGATTTTGTGGATACAATCTCTTTCTAAAATTTATGTAATATTTCACAAGACCTAGAATAGAAAACAGAAATAGAAAATCTCAATAAAGAATAATAAACTGGGAGGAGTTCCTCTATCCTTTATTTAGCCTTACTAAGCACCTGCGGTAATCGAGATGTGGCTTTGGGAGAAGGATAGACTCACAGGTCATAGAACACAAGAGAGAACTCCAAAATAGACCCACAAGCACAAGTGACACTGATCTTTGTATGAAGGTGCACAAGTGATTCAATAGTGAAATTGTAGTCTTTTCAACAAACAGTATTATTGTTGAAAATGCATAGGCACAAACCTAACCTTGACCTATACCTCCCACCTTATACACAAAATAAACTCCAAAAGGATCTTAGATCAAACATGAACATAAAACTATAATATGCTCAGAAACTACAGGAGGAATTCATTTGGATCTGGAATGAAGCTGGATTCTTAGAATTAACATAAAAAACGATGACTGGGACTTCTTTAGAAAGCACACACACAAAACCTGTTTCCAAGTATGAAACCAGGGAAAGAGGAAGGAAAGACGTTATGTTTAGCCGTGGAGAATAGATAAACGGTTGCCATGGTTTAGAAGTGAGGGAAAGAGAGAGAGGGAGAGATGAGAGAGAGGCGGGTGTGGTAATACCAGGATGAAATGAGGGATCCTTGGCAGTTGAGGGAAACTTCCAGGGGAGAGAGGGACACACCTCATCCACAAGGATACCTGCATAATGAACATTTGTAGACCTAACCCTGAATTGTACTCCACATCTTTAAAATTAAAAATTTTTTTAAATCATAACTGTCATGCAAGTGTAAAGTGAACCCTTGTCAGAAATTGTATTCAACTCTTTAATGACAGAATCAGTAAGATGTTAAGATCTGT
>CAUYQG010264531.1:0-16579 GCA_963574415.1 Tarsius wallacei
TCAAAAACTGCTGAACACTCAGCGCGGTGTGGGCAGGTGGACTCAGGAATCACTCATCACGAAATGGGCAAATGCATTGAATGGTTCTCCAAAAAAATTCACTACAGCCAAACGCAGTCTCTCATAACACCCGCTAGCTGGTACACTGATGCCAATGGGTTCCTAGAAACACTTACCTAACTGGGGAAGCCTGCACTACAAGGGGCCCACCCTCCAAAAGATAATTTTGGTTTTGGGGGGGTGTACCCCCTCATAAACAAATACCATTGTGTTACAATTGCCTTCAGTATTCAGTGCCGTAGCACACTAGCTTTGTACCCTAGGAGCAATAGACAAACCATTCATCCTAGGTATGTAGCAGGCTACACCATCTCAGTTGTGTTAGTGCACTTGTGGCAGAGAGGAGCTAAAACCAGTTAAAAATTATTCCTTTTTAAAAATCAGGCCGGGCTCGGTGGCTCAGCCTGTAATCCTGCGCCTTGGGAGACCGAGGTGAGTGAATTGCCTGAGCCCGCGGGCTTGAGACCCACCTGGGCAACTTGGCAAGACCTCATCTCTACAATAAATCAAAAAAAATTGGCCAGGCGTGGTAGCGCACACCTGTGGTTCCAGCTACATGGAAGGCTGAGGCGGAAGGATCGCCGGAGCCCAGCAGGTCGAGGCTGCGGTGGCCGGGAGAGGCCACTGCACTCCAGTCTGGGTGACAGAGTGAGACTCCAACTCAAAAAAGAAAAAAAATAGGTTGATTATCATTCGTAATACAGGCAAGTCAAACTTATCTTCTACTCTCCTCCTGCTTTTGATCTGTTTAAAAATATGGACCTAAATTAATTGTAAATGATAACTAGAGACCCAAATTGTATTCACATTTATGGGGTTATTATACAATATCTATATCTATCTATGTTGACTCAAATATGGGATCTGTCACTTGCTGTATGACTTTGAACACATTACTTAGCTACCCTAAAATCCAAGGTCTTTATATCTGAATAGGAAGCACACTTATTTTATATGAACAGCATGATACTTAAATGTAAATCTGTATGTAAAGTGCCTAGAGCATAGCAGGTGCTTAGCAAATAGCAACTATTACTTTTAGCATGAAGTAGTGTTCAACTGTCACTTTTATTAGAAGGAATGTGTTTATGTGGCTCATTCTTTGCAATTCTACTGTCACACATCTTTGAATCTTAGGATCAAGAAACTTGTATAAAAGTTCTTTCATGTACTCCTGATTAATTTTTCTCATAACTGTGTTGAACACTATAATTTTTTAAACACATGTATTTTTGGATATCACTACAACCCGAACTTGATGAACCTATAATCTGCTGTGAAAACAAGTTTTATGACATTATGTGTAAAACTATGTGTTGTTTTAGGTAAATTGCTTAATGGGTATATAAAATTTTCTAATTTTGACAATTTAATTGTTTAGGCATCATTTTTTCATTGAGTATGGTTAAATTTTTGGCTTCTTCATTTTTTTTTTACAGGATTGACAGATTGATAGTTCTTTCTCAATTCCGTGGGTGTCTTCATTCTTTTTAATGTTAGAATCATGGAGTACATGTGAGGATTTGTTACATAAGTATATTGCATGAAAGTGAGGCATGGGCTTCTCACTAGCTCTCCCTCCCAGTACCCAAAGTGTGGTGCATGGTTTTGAATCCCTTATCCCCTCCTCTTTAGCAGTGCCCAGTGACTGTTGTTCACTGTTTGTGCCCAATGTTTAGTGCCAACTTATGAGTGAAAACACGTGATATCCAGTTTTTTTATTTCTGTGGTAATTCACTTAGAATAATTATATATCCATGTTGCTTCAAAGGACATGATTTTGCTCTTTATGGTTGTGTAATAGGACATCATGTATATGTGCCACATTTTCTTTATCCAGACCACCTTCAATGGGCCTCTGGGTTGGTTCCATGTGTCTCCTATTGTGAATAGTGCTGCAATAAACATATAAGTACAGGTGTCTTTTTGGTAGTGCAAATTGTGTTTCTTTGGGTGTATTCCCAAAAATGGGATTGCTGAGTCAAATGACCACTCTATTTTTAGTTCTTTAGTTCTTTAAGAAATCTCCAAACTAGAATGGTCATCTTCAATAACTCAAAAAATAACAGATGTTGTAGAGGATGTGGTGAAAAGGAAATACTTCTACACTGTTGGTGGGAGTGTAATCTAGTACAGCCTCTGTGGAAAACAGTGCGGCGATTCCTAAAAGTTCTAAAAATCGACCTTCCATATGACCCTACAATCCCTCTACTGGGAATATACCCAGAAGAACTCAAGTCACTCTATAGAAAAGATACCTCCATACGTATGTTTATCACAGCATTGTTCACAGTAGCAAGAGCATGGAACCAACTGTGCTGCCCATCAAAAGAGGACTGAATTTTAAAAATGTGGTACATATACACAATGGAATATTACACAGCCATAAAGAAGAACAAACTCATGAACTTCGCAGTAACCTGGATGAAATTAGAGTCTATAATACTGAGTGATCATTCACAGAAACAAAGAACTGAGTATCACATATTCTCACTCATACATGGACCTTGAACAACTACTGTAATACTATAAGAAAAGGATTGACAGTAGCAGAAACTGCAGGGGAGCGGGAGGAGGGTGGGAGGTGGAATTGGCAGTAGTGGGAATCTGGGGAAGGGCGGGCACACCTCATCCACAGGGGTACCTGCACATTGAATATTTGTATACCTATCCCTGAATTGTACCCCACAATTTTAAAATAAAAAAATTTAAAAGTTAAAAAAAATGCAACTGATTTTTAAACATTGATTTTGTATCCCAGGACTTTACTAATACTAAGAGGTTTTTTTGGGCAGAATCTCTAGTGTTTTTTAGGTATGGAATCATATCATCTGCAAAAATAAATAATCTAACTTCCTCTTTTCCTATTTGAATACCTCTAATTTTGTTCTCCTTTCTGATTGCTCTGGCTAGAACTTCCAGTACTGTGTTAAATAGGAGTAGTGAGAGTGGATTTCTTGTCTTGTTTCAGTTCTTAGGGGAAATGTTTCCAACTAATGCCCATTAGAGATGATGCTGGCTGTAGGTTTTTTATAGGTGATGGCTGTTATTTTTTTGAGGAATATTTCTTTGATGCTTAGATATTTGAGGCTTTTTATCAAGAAGGTATATTAGTTTATCAAATGCTTTTTCTTTGTCTATTCAGACAGTCATTGGTTCTTGATTTTTACATCGGTTTATGTGGTGGATTACATTTATTGATTTGCATATGTTGAACCAACTTGCATCCTGGGAATCAGGCCTACCTGGTCATGATGAATGATCCTTGTAATGTACCATTGAATGTAATTTGTTAGTACCTTGTTGAGAACTTCTGCATATACATTCATCAAGGAAACTGGCCTATAGTGTTTTTCCTTGTTGGATCTTTGCCATTTTGGGATATCAGGGTGATACTGGCTTCACAGAATGAACTAGGGAGAATTCCTTCCTTCTTGATTACCTGGGCTACTTTTAGTACATCTGGTAGAATTCAGCTGAGAAACCATCTGGCTCAAGGCTTTTATTAGCAAGGAGGTTTCTTATTACTGAATCAATTTCTTGGCTTGTTATTTGTCTGTTTAGAGTTTCAGTTTCTTCCTTTTTCAATCTTGGGTGATTAGCCGTTTCTAGGAATTTATCCATTTCCCCTAGATTTTCTAGCTCACATGCATACAGATGTTCATAGTAATCTCCGATAATTTTTTGTATTTCTTCAGGGTTGGCTGTAACATTGCCAGTTTTGTTTCAGACTGTATTTATTCAGATTCTCCTATTCTCTTCTCTTCTTTTCTCTTCCTCCTCCTTCTTCCCCCTGGCCTTCCTCCCTCCCTCTCACTCTCTCTCCCCCTCTCTCCTTTTTTTGTTAATCTGGTCAGAGGTCTGTCAAACTTATTTATTTTTTCAATGAACAACGTTTTTACTCAGTCCTTTGTATGATTTTCTTTTTGGTCTCTATTTCATTTAACTCTACTTTACTTTCATAACTTTTATTCTTTGACTACTTTGGGGATTGGATTGTTCTTGTCTTTTCATTCCCCTTAGGTGCAATGCTAAACTATTTACCTAATATCTCTCTATTTTATTGATGTGTTATAAACAACCCTCTAGCACGACTTTCATGGGATCCCAGATGTTTTCATCTATGTCCTTGTTTTCATTTGTTTCTAGGAATCTTTTAAATCTTAGCTTGACTCCTGTGTTAGCCCAAAAATCATTGTGGAGCACATCGTTTAATTTCTGTGTTTTTGAGGGCTCTTGTCGGTGATATTTATTTTTATTCCATAGTGGTTTGATTAGATGCTTAGTATGATTTCAACTTTTTGAAATCTGCTCATGCTTGATTAATGGCCAAGTATATGGTGGATCTTAGAGTATGTTCCACATGCTAATGAGAAGAATGTATAGTCTGTGGTTGTTGGGTGGATTGTTCTGTAGATGTCTATTAGATCTAACTGGACAAGTATTGAGTTTGGGTTCCAGGTTTATTTATTAGTTTTCTGTCTTGATGATCTGCTTAAAACTATTAGCAGGGCATTGAAGTCTCTCATTGTTATTATATGGCTGTCTATGTGCTCTCTAAGATTAATTAGCAATTGCTTTATAAATCTGGGTGCTCCCACATTGGCTGCATATACATTCAAGGTGGATATTTCATGCTGATATATTGAGTCCTTTATTATTATATGGTGCCCTTCACTGTCCTTTTCAACTTTTATTGGTTTAGAGTCTGTTGATCTGATATAGGAATAGCAACTTCTGCTCTTTTTTATTTTCCACTTGCATAGAAATTCTAAAACTTTTTACCTTGAACCTGTGGGTGTCATTTGCAATGAAATGGGTTTCCTGAAGGCAGAAAAATGATGGATTGTGTTTCTTTATCCAGTTTGCCACTCTGTACCTTTCATGTGGTATGTTCAGTGTGTTAACATTTAATTATTGATATTAATTATTGCATGTGCTTGTTCCTGTCACATTGTTGTTAAGAAACTGTTTTGTGTTGTAGGTTTTGTGGTTAGTTTGTATGGTCTGTAATCTCTGTGCTTTTCTTTGCTTTTAAGATGAGTGGTATTTTTCTTTCATTTTTATGTTTAAAACCTCCTTAAGCATCTCCTGAGGGGCTGACCTGATATGTGATATTCTTTTAAAAATTGCTTGTCTTGGAAGAATTTTAATTCTCCTTCATTAATAAAGCTTAGTTTGGCAGGGTAAGAAATTCTTGGCTGGAATTACTTTTCCTTAAGAATGTTAAATATGGGTCCCCAGTCCCCTGCGGCTTGTAAGGTTTCTACTGAGAAATCTGCTGCAATTCTGATGGGTCTCCCTTGGTAAGTAGTCCGTCCCTCTCCTCTAACTGCCTTTAGAGTATTCTCTTTCATGTTCACCTTGGCAAGTCTGATTATTATGTGCCTTGGGGATATTCTTCTCATGTAATACTTCATAGGCATTCTCTGAATTTCTAGCATCTGCATGGCCACTTCTCTAGTGAAACAGAGGAAGTTTTCTTTTTTGGGGGGGAGAATAATCCCTTTATTAATTATTTTAATATAATATTTTTTATTTTAAAGCTACAAGGTACAATTCAGGGTTAGGTATACCAGTGTTCATTATGTAGGTACCCTTGTTGCTAAAGTGTGCCCACACCCCTGGCAGTTTCCCACTACTGCCAATCCCTTATAGTATTACTATAATTGTTCAGGGTCAGCTTATGAGTGAGAACATGTGATAATCAGTTCTTTGTTTCTGTGATAGATCACTCAGTATTATAGACTCTAAGTTCATCTAAGTTGCTGCGAAGTTCATAATTTTGTCCTTCTCTTACATAACATCCTGAAAGGTTTGTTCCAGAGTGTTCTCAGCTTCCCTTTTTCTCTCAGGAATGCCAATTAGCTGTAGATTTGGTCTCTACAAAATCCCAGACCTCTCGTAGGCTTTGCTCATTTTTTCCTAATTCTTTTTTATTTATTTCTGTCAAACTGAGTTAATTCAGTAATTTAATCTGAGGAGATTCTAATCTCTGAGATTCTTTCCTCTGCCCGGTTGATTCTGCTTTTAAGACTTGCTAATGTGTTTTGAAATTCCGGGAGAGAATTCTTCATTTTCAGAAGCTCAATTTGGTTCTTCTTAGAACGGCCAGTTCAGCATTTTTTTTTTCTCCCTATACTGTTTTAGTGGCCTGGTGGATTTGGGCATCCACTTTCTCTTGGACCTCATTGAGTCTCTTTGCTATTCATAAGCTGTATTCTACGTACTGACATATCAGGGACAGGCCGTTCCGTATAGACCCCATTACTAAGAGGACCCTTTGTGGCTGTGGGATCATTTTGGCTTTTAGGATTGCCGGTGTTTTTCTGCTGGTTCTTCCTCATGATGTAAGAGCAGTCTCTTCTTTTTTCATTGTTATTTTTGTTAAAGTTGTCATTGTTCCGGTGAATGTGTTGTTTCCTTACTTGGCCTTTCTCCTCTGGTCCGCCTGGGGAAGAGGCGTAGGTGGCAGCAAGGATAGCTACCTGGGGAAAGCACCTGTCACTGCCTCACCAGGGCGGTCAGTCAGGGCTGAGCAATTCCTTTCCTCCAAAACAGTTGCCTCACCCTCCAGGAGCTTCAGCACAAGTGCCAGGATCCCTAGTTGGCTAGCAGCTCCAGCGCCTCCCTCTCCAGCCCCCGCATCACGTCAGCAGGGCTGACGAGTGGCTAGGAGGGCCCAGTGACTGAATTCGGGCACAGGTCTACGCGCGTCTGCTGCCCTTGCCCCGCCTAGCAGGCGGGACACTGCCTTGCTGGGAGAGACCCCGCGTTTTCCCTTCAATCCGCCAGTGGGCGGGGCACTGCTGCCGGGCCGCCCGCCGCTGAGGGGGGTCCCGCTGCTCAGAGACCGAACGACGACCCGGCAGGGTGGGGCTTCCTCGCTCGGCCTGGGAGCCAGGGGTCCCGATTCGCCGGGAGCTGCAGAGGTCCCCCTCCTCGTTCCCACCCTGCTCTTTGGGAAGGGCAAGGGCGACGACGGCGGCCTCCTGAAGGCAAGCCGAGTGCGCAGCCCTGAACTGGAATTAGGACGGCACCGCCAGAGCTGTTGGAGAAACGTTCCCAAAGCGGACAGGCTTGCCAAGTCGGGGTGGAGAGGGAGGGAGGGGAATTGCCCCCGAGCACCCTGCAGGTCTTGTCCCACAAGGCCTCGGGGGGGGGGTGTTAGTGCCTATCAGTACCCGACTCTGGGAACTGCAGGCCTCCAGGCGCCACGTGGACCACCCGGTACCTCCGTCCTGATTCACTGACAGCTTCCTTTCCCAAAGATGCTCTGCCAAACTTGCACTGGGGCTGTTCCTGGAGGCAGCTGGAGCTTGGAGCCGGCTGTTTGTCGTGTCCCCAGGTGTCTGTCAATAAACCTCAGCTCGGATTTTGGGTTAGACCTTCGAAGAGTCAGTTTCACTCCCCCTTTTAGACTCGTTTGCCGAGATCCTCAGTCGCCCGTCAACTCTAGTCGGCCATCTTGGCCTTCCCCATGTTTCTTTATTCTCGAAGGAGATTTGGTCCACAATGTTATGGACTATGTATTATCCTTCCTCACCAAAACTAAAAAAAACATTACACACAAAATGAATGGGTTGTAGTGGAATTTCTTCATGACTATTGTGATGAAAGCATTTCTGCTAGCATCATACAGGTAACAATAATAGTTGCTATAGTCGTATGGGTAAAGTTTGAGTAATATTCAGAATTGCTTAAATGATGCCTGAAATCATTTATTCCCTATAGGGTATCTAAAGTGCCTCACCTAGACCTTTTGAAGCTCAGCAGAATAATAGAAAGGTCCCCATGAGCAAATTTATATTCTGAGTTACATATGGGTAATTAGGGAGCATTTATAATTATGAAAAGAGAAGAAAACAGGTTTTCTACTTTTTTTACGAGGACCAGTCGGCTGAGAAGTTAGCAATGAGCACGCACTGCATGCATTTCCGCTTTTATTTAGGCTATATTTTGTGTCTAAAATGTAATAAGAATCATTTTCTGAGCCGGGCTTGGTGGCTCAGCTTGTAATCGCGCGCCTTGGGAGGCTGAGGTGAGTGGATTGCCTGAGCCCGCGGGTTCGAGACCCGCCTGGCCAACTTGGCGAGACCTCATCGCTACAATAAATTTTTCAAAAAATAAATAAAAAATAAAAAAAACTAGCCGGGCGTGGTAGCGCGCGCCTGTAGTTCCGGCTCCTCGGAAGGCGGAGGCGGAAGGATCGCCGGAGCTCAGCGGGTCGAGGCTGCGGCGGCCGGGAGCGGCCACTGCGCTCAGTCTGGGCGACAGAGTGAGACGCCAACTCAAAACAAAAACAAAAACAAAAAACAAGAATCATTTTCTGATTTGGTTCGTATAACAGATACATCACTTAATAGTTGTAGGACCTTACATAACTTCATCACAAGACTTCTCTGTAGCTTGTGTTATTTCATTGGCAAACAATGAAAAAACATGTAATAATACTTGCAGCAAAGTTGGTGCACTGTAATTGATAATTATGACTGTTGCTGGGTCATGTGGGACATTATGAAGGGTTACTCATACTTATCTTACCTGATGGTCGATACTTGTACTACTTGAACTCACACTTCTGGGACTTTATTTCTTCATAGTCTGTTGCCCAAATTGTGTTCTGTAGCTTATATCGCATGCTCCTTGGACAAAGTTTTCTGTAGTGAAATGTTTAGAATATGCATATTAGAATATTTTAATGTGTGAGAAATTCTGCAACTAACAATACAATCTCCTCTTTACAAACGTATTTACAATAGGATACATTTATCTTGACTCTGGTAGAGAAATAAGATTTCTTCTCCCAAAGTTGCCATCTGTGTTAAATGGCAAATAGTTCTTGAGAGGATAGTTCTTTCAACCAGAGACTGGAAGTACTGTTTTTAGTTATATCTTCTTTAATGCAATGCATACCATTGTACAAATAAAGTTCTAATCTTTTCATCATGGCCACAGTTTGATTGAGTGAGAGGGAAGGAAGATAATAATAGGAATCAAAACTGAAGAGGCTATAAAGTAGGGATAATGGCATTGGTAGGCTGAGTAGGGCACACATAATTTGCCTATTTGCTAAATTTCCTATGATTAATTCTAACTATTCAGGTAGGGTGATTGTGAGATGTGCTAGTAAAAATGAGAGGAAAATGAGGAGGTGATTATTAGGGAAAGTAAAGTGTGTGAATGAACTAGAAAAGTGCACATAGAATTCTAAATACAGTTGGATCTCAAACAACATGGGTTTGAACTGCACTTAA
This sequence comes from Tarsius wallacei, assembly GCA_963574415.1. Lineage (NCBI taxonomy): Eukaryota > Metazoa > Chordata > Mammalia > Primates > Tarsiidae > Tarsius > Tarsius wallacei. The sequence continues at coordinate 9,318 of CAUYQG010264531.1, forward strand.
ATGTGAATTTTTTTTATTAAGTATATTGGAAAGTTTTTTGGAGATTGGCAATTATTTGTAAAAATTTGCTAATGAACTCCATAGCCTAGAGATATCAGAAAATTTTTAAAAATTAGCTATATCAAGAATGCATAATACCTATGTAAATACCAGCCTATTTTATCATTTGGTACCTTAAAATATACACAAATCTAATACAGAAAGTTAAAATTTTTCAAAACTTATGCATACAAACGCAATCACTTGCATAGCACCATTTGTATTTGAGAGAAATGTAAACAAATGTAAAGATGCAATATTAAAATATAACTGCATAAAATTGACTTTAGTATATACTGTACTACTATAATAGTTTTGTGGCCACCTTCTGTTGCTATTGCAGTGAGCTCAAGTGTTGCTAGTATCTGCTTAAGATGCCATGTGACACTAATCATCTCCATGTGAGCAGTTCATCTCTCCAGTAAATTGCATATCACGGTTTTAAAAAAAGATATTCTCATGGGTTTCATGTATTTTTCATCGTGTTTAGTACAATACCATAAACCTTGAATAATACTATGGGACCCATACGAAGTGCCACTAGTGATGCTAGAAGTCCTCCCAAGAAGCAAAGTCATGACATTACAAGAAGTTGAATTGCTTGATATGCACCATAGATCGAGTTCTGTGGCTGCAATTGCATGCCATTTCAGACAGATAATTCATCCTGTAAATTGATGATGTAAACTTACAGTATTGATAAATAAACTAAATACCATAAATATATTTTCTCTTCCTTCTGATTTTCTTAACATTTTCACTTCTCTAGCTTATTTTATTGTAAAAATACAGTTTTCATATACATAACATACAAAATATGTGTTGATCAACTTTTTTATGTTATCAGTAAGGCTTCTGGTCAACAGTAGGGTATTAGTAGTTAAGTTTTTAGGGAACCAAAATTTATACATGGATTTTCAACTAATCCCCACATTGTTTAATGGTCAACTGTCTAAGAATATTTTGAGTGTGTTTATGCAGTTAAGTAGCATGTGTGCATCTCAAATGATCAAATGAAGGTACTCGCATATGTTAGATTATGTAAACCTGCCACTATTTTAATGATCATGTAAGCTATGTAAGTGACATCACATTTAAATATTGAGATTTCAGTTATCAAAACATTCCAAAATTAAGAGAAATTTGTCTACTGTGGCCATAAACAGATTGTTTTCATGTTAGAAATGTTTGTCGATGAAGCACATGTTTGAAACAAACATATGGGCTGTTAAGAGTAATCCAAGTAAATTATTGTTGAAATTTTTTTCTACCTAAAATGACAGTAACTGATATAAATGCAAGTAACTGAGACTAAGAATGAATTTTATGTCTTATAGGTGACTAACTTAACAGGCCATGTAGAAAACAACATTAATGTGGCAATGACTTTATTACCCAAATAGATGTGATGCTCTTTAAAGAAAGTGATAACCTCTGGTATTAGTTCAGTGGAGATAAACACATTAATAGATGCTGGCTGATTAGCTAGTACCAACAGAGATATTAGAGTACCTAATTACGTTTATGAAAAAAGATATAGTTATAGCCATTTGTGATGCCCTATTTTGAGGGCACTCAGAATGCCACATATCTGAACAGCCTGAGTTCTTATATCTAATCTTGAATTAGCACCTTAGTTTTAGCAACCTTTTTCAAATTGTTTGGTTTGCAGAAGGGCTTCCTTTGATTATGAAAAAAGCCTTAAAAATGTATGAAGCCTTTTACACAAATATAGTCTTAAGATATTTTTCACTATTAAATTAACTTTTAATCTGAAAACAAGTAATTTAGTTTACTAAGAGTTTATAACCTTTTAACAAAGCTTAGGATATTTAGCAGATTAAAATATCTTCTGGGACAAGTAGAAATAAAAAGCATGATTAGAGTCTAAAAGCAAATGAAATGTAGTATTCGCTGTGTGTTTAAAAAATTAATTTTCTGCTTTTCTTTTCTAAGATAATACATGAATTGAAAATATGTGGTAAAGACTTTCTAAAAAGTAGAAAAAAACCTGTGACATATGTACTTTTAGGTTTTTTAATGTTTACTTTTAATAGTTTTACTTGTTGAGTTTTGTAGCTTCAGTACATTTAATAGTTGTAAATGCCTTAATGTTACATTTGTATGTTATTTGGTCAAGTGTCATTTGTAAATATCTCAATTTTGCTCTCTCCCCATATAAATCTATTACATGTTTTAAAACAAAAGAAAACATAGAGAAAATTCACAATGATTTATTAGATAAAAGAAACATTATCCTCCATATAAAACTATTATTAAGTAATCTAAAGAAAGAATAAATCATTTCTAATAACAGAGAAATTATCTGCACTGGATTTGAAGTCAAATCGGCACAGGATAAGTCCTACTCTGGCTCTGTAATTGAAGGACTTTAACCTTTTGCACACCATGCAAGCTCTCTGATACCTAGGAGGCATTATGTTTATTGATGATGATCACATTAACTATTCATGAGAACACTTGATGCATAATAGTAACATAATTAACATTTCATCTTAAAATACACTGCAAAAATGAAAATAGTTTTTAACTAGGCATTTATAATTGGGGATATTCACAAAAAAAGAGTGAACGAAAGTCTCTAATCTTCTACAGGGATAATTATCCTTCTCTCATTTTTCTTCAAACATTTATTATTGATCTCCTGTGCTAGATTCAAGTGATATACTAAAAAGTGGCTCCTGCCCTCAGATACTGTAGTTAAGTGACATGGAAATGGAACAAGCTGAACAACTCTATTTCACATTATTTTCACCCTACCTCAACATCATATGACTCAAAAACCCCAAACTTCCTGAGGTCTGAATAATTCAGTGATGAGAACTAGTTAGCAGGGGCAAGCAACAGCTAAGAGTGTTTTCTTTAGCTACCAGGGGTGATTGCTGATGCATAACTGCTGTTTCATTCATTTCAGAAGGCAGTCATGAGTATGTTCCCCTGGGACAGTACTTTGCAAATCTCAGTCACTCTCATAAGACCTTTTCCAATTTTTGGCGATTCTACCTGTCTTTTTGTTGAAGAAACATTTTTCTTAGATGGACTTTTTTTTTAGTTTAAAAACAATGTGGTTTAAAGAAGCATTTTATATCACTACTGTAAATAAGAAACAATTACTGCCATAAATAGAAGGTAACCACGCAAATATACAAGTTGCAAATAAGGTGGTGTTGAAAACATTATAACTAAGGAAAGGCTCTGGGCATAAACCTCACTCATAGGAGCTCCACACTGAAACATTGTCCTGGAAGTCACTGGGATTGAAGTATTCTAAAAAGACTGACTTTCTTCCTCTGTGACTCCCTGTCATCCTACCTACTGGCAAATGCTGTTCTCCAAAAATAGATTTCACTTTCCAGTAAGGTGAAACAATGTTTTGTTTAGCAGTTCCAGGCGTCAGGCACTATAGAGCTGAATTTTTGACTCTAGAACAACCTGATTCAAAGCCTGGCGTGTAACTACTATATGTTTTTCTGAAATAAACTTAATTAATTCTAACACTAATACATATTTACACCATATCATAAAGATATTCCTTCCATGCGGACACTTCTGTTTTTGTAATAAAAAAAGTAGCTGTTTTGATAGAAAATACTCAACATGAATGATGATATTGTTAGCTATTAATAAAACAATATAGAAACATTCTTTATGAAGTATAGGACAAAGACAGTTTTGTTGCTTTCAAAGTCCTTAGAGGTGAATGAAGGAAAGGGAAGTGAAATATTTACTTCTAGAAAAACCATGTCTTTAATGATCACCATTAGGATATTTAAAATCACCAAAGCTATAATACAGATGTGACTGAAATATGTTATAAAATACCAGCAATAAAGAGTACTTCAAAAATGTATGGCCAGTAATTCACATCTGCCTAATGGTTTATATCCTCAAAGGAATTTTGAATCCCCCCACTAATTGACTCCTAGAAAATTCTTCTAATATATCATCTGCTTTGATTCAACTAAAAAGTCTAAACAATGATTGTTTAAACTATTTAATCAGAATCATCCTACAAACATGATGGGAAGAGAAGCAGAAAGTACTTCATGTATTAATTTTACTTCGAAAGGCTTTAGGAAAGGGAGAGAAGAACTAGAGCTGAAAGCCATGTTCAGATGGTATAGTAGATAGAAAAATGGTACCCCAAATATGTCTGTATCCTAATGCCCAAACTTGCAAATATGTCAGATTATATGACAGAGGAAAATTAAAGTTCCAGATGGAATTAAGTTTGCTATCAGCTGACTTTAAGATGAGAAATTATCATGAATTGTCCAGGTGGGCCCAATATATCACAAGGATCTTTACAAGTAGAAGAGGAAGGACGAGGAGAGAGAACCAGAGAAATGGTAGCATAAGACAGACTCAGCCCAATGTCACTGGCTTGAAGATGGAAGAATAGGGCCATGAGCCAAGAACTGTGGATGACCTCTAGATGCTGAAAGATGCACGTTAATGGATTCTTCCCTAAGGCCTCCAGATGGAATGTAGCCCTGCCAGTATCTTGATTTTAGTCAAGTGAGGCTCATTTCAAACTCCCAACTTCTCATTCTGTAAGATAATAAGTTTGTGCTGCTTTAAAGCCACTAAGTTTGTGATCATTTTTAGCAACAGCAACAGGAAGCCAATACAGATTTCTGAACACACATAGCCTCAGTAAAGACATACAAATGCCACAAATAGGACCCTACCCGTCGGGCATTTTTACACCATCAATCTAGTTAAACCTTGAAGAAATAAACTTTTATAAAATGTGAACAACATATTAATGTTACCCTTAGATATTGGCAAGACATATACTTATTTCATTATTGAAATATCTTTCTGGATTTCACTTTTTAATGGCCAGAGAAAGTTCCATTGTTGTTTATTTATGATCAATGGTTTTATGAGTTCAATAACCCTTGTTAATTCTACTGCTGCTATTGCAATTCCTACTAGTACAAATATGTATTTATTTTATCATTGCCTAATTTAGCATGAGTGCAAAGTGGTATATGAATTGCACAGAACATTCACTGGCATATATGTATTAGGCACGTACCACATTTTTGTAGCCCTAATTATACTTATTGTCATCATTATCACTGTTGCACAGATCAATTACTGCTGGACTCCAGGTCCTAAACCTGGAAAGCTTCATATTCTGTCTCTAGGAATTAGGGATCAGGATCTTCATTTTTTCAGGTCAAGAAACTGTAGATCAGGTATAGGAAGTCAGAAACAAAGTTGAAGAGATTTAAAGGACAAGGTAAGGACTGTTTCTGAAATGTTTTGCTAAACTTCTACTAGTCTTAGTGCTAGATACTGTCTGCTTAAATAAAGTCTCATTCCAACCTAACCGCTCAAAGCCAAAGATATTCTAAGAGAGATAACTGAGATTTAGATGCAAAAATATTATTCAATTCTTTTTAAAAGGTCTGTAATAGTATTTTATGGTTCTGCTTTGTTTTAATGTTTTAGAATATGAACCATTTTCAACCTTGGTAGAGAACTATTTTGAGACTATTTTCTCCTAATGACACAATTTCAGTTGGAGTAGGACCATAAGGAAACATATGGCATAATTTTTAAGTTATTGTCTTATTAAAATTATATATAACATTGTAGAACATTGGAATAATAAAAATAATATAAGAATAAAACTTGAAATATACTAGAATCATTCAGAAATAAGTATTGACAATATTTAAATTGCATAAATTTTAATGTATACTGTATAAATAATGGAGCTCATATTGTAATTATAATTTTATAATTTTCAATGTGGTGTACTCACATTAATTCATGATACATTTTCAGATTTTTCAAAAATTAAAGCATAAAATAAACAGGACCATTTGTCAAAATTTAGATATGTTTGATTTGTCAATTGTTCAATTCTGCACCTTGTGGTATTAAAGGATTTATTGGCACTTTCCTTCCAAGACAATACTTTTATACTATCTCTAGGAGAAATAAGATTAGAAGACCATGGGTCTTAATGAGATATTAAAATAAAATACTTTGTGTAGTTTGTTACTTTGTGTAATTTATACAAATTCATTTCCATTTCATAATATGCAACTCTCCTTTAAGGGCAGAAATTGTGCTTTATAATCTTCTATCTCTTAAAATCTAAGCAAATGAGTTTTTTTACAATAATTATTAAATTATTGTTAACTAAACATACAAAGATTTCAATGATTAGGGAATTAATATTGAGGTAGTTTTATCAACAGTGTAATACTTATGAATAATTATGGTAAATTATTCTGTTGAATTTCAGAATACCTGATCTAGAAATAGTATCTTATTTTTACAAACTCAGATAAAAATTTATATCTAAGGAGTAACTTAATATTTGTTTTTTTTGTTTGTTTTTTTGTTTTTTGTTTTTTTTTGTCATGGGGTCACATCTATCATCTCTAAAAAGAATGTCATAAAGCATCTATTCTTAAAATATGATTCATATACCCTAGGCAACCAGCATCAGACTCATTCAGGATGCTTGTAACTTAATATTTGTGAAAATATTTGCACTGTATTTAAATGTAAATAACTAAACAATCCAATTCAATAAATAAGACGAATTACTCAAATTACATTAGAGTAAATTTAAAACATATGTTTTCGTATATTATTGACATGTCTATCTTTAAAATCATTATATGATATAGAGCTTCACTTTTTGATGATAGTATCCTATATATTTTAATAGGAGAAAAGAAAATATAAACAATTGGAATATTTCTTTCTGGTTCTTCATGTTCAAAAACCTTATTTTTTGGAAGTTCACATTTTTATAAAAATTATACTAAGATCTTATTATATTATACATGTCTAAGTGCCAAATACTAATTAAAACTGCCCCTTCAGGAATGTTCAGTGTTTCATTATTTCAGCACAGAAAAGAGTTGAATATACAATCTTGTATAAAATATCAGCCATGGGTAAAATATTTGAACATTTTTTGTGGCCGCTTCCGGCCACCGCAGCCTCGACCTGCTGGGCTCCGGCGATCCTTCCGCCTCAGCCTTCCAAGTAGCTGGAATTGCAGGCGCGCGCTACCACGCCCGGCTAATTTTTTTTTATTTTTTTTTATTTATTGTAGAGATGAGGTTTCGCCTGCCCAGGCGGGTCTCAAACCCGCGGGCTCAGGCAATCCACTCACCTCAGCCTCCCAAGGCGCGGGATTACAGGCTGAGCCACCAAGCCCGGCT
>CAUYQG010264538.1:60-14946 GCA_963574415.1 Tarsius wallacei
AAAGGGGAAAGGAAATAGGCCATCAGCTCCTGAACTCATCCTAGTGGTCTCAGGGTCCACAGCCCGCCTGGATCCCTAACACTCAGGCGAGCCTCTATGCTGGCTCCCAACAAAACTGCATAGGGGTGGGGAGGTAGGTGAGGTGGGATTGGCAGTAGTGGGAATCTGCCTGAGGAAGGGGATGCCCACCTCATCAACAAAGGTACCTGCATAATGAATATTTGTATACCTAACTCTGAATTGTACCCCACAATTTTAAAATAAAAAAATTTAAAAGTTAAAGAATAATAAAGAAAACCACATATATGCAAATACTGTGGATGTGACAATATGCACAGAAAATGTTGCAGAAGCAGATTTATAGTGCTGAAAAAAAACTTTTAAAATAGATATACCTGGGTTCAAATTCTGACTTTGTTACTTTTTGTTTTGTAATATTGGGGAAGAAATTTAACCTTCATAAGGCTTCATTTCTTTACTATGAAATTTGGATAATAAGGTATCTTAACTGTGTAGTTACTATAAAAGTAAATGAGACAAGTCACATAAAGCACCTTTAGAATTGCCCAGTATATAATCAATAATAACAAATACTTGTTTGCTATATTTTCTTACCTTGCTTTACATTCTTTGTACACAATTATCATACTAGCTTATAGAATTTTAATATCATCATTTAAGTTTCTTGGTATCTATTATCAATAGAATGCAACTGCCTTTCTGTCTAGAAAGAGTTTAACCAATCTAATTTTTTCCTTAGAGTGAACTTTGTCTATCCTATCCTCCTCTCCATGAAAACAAAATGTCATTAATTTGACAAGAGTTAAACACAGTCAAACCTATAGAAATATATCCCTTAAAAATAACACATTACTTATTTATTTTAAAATTTTGACTTGTAAAATCCTTAGTTATACTATATGTTTACTAATTTACTGTTGTTTATGAGTTATTTTATTAAAGAAAGAGAATTTTGGTGCTGTAACCTCCAGAGAATATTTTAATGCTTCATTGTCTAAAAACAGAATCTGTTTTTTAATATCACTGCTTAATTCTAGAAATTCTCTTTTGCTTCATTGTAGGAAAATTTGTAGACTTCCATTTTACTTCATAATCAAACACTGAAATATGTAATATAATCAAATTTTATATCTCTGATTGTAGTCTAATGCTTAAAAGTTTTCTTTAGTGCAGATGATAACAACCATTATATGAAAAGTTACTAGAGAAACTTTATGTATATATTTATGTGTGTATTTGCTTATTTTCACTTTTTGCACTTGTCCAAATGATGAAGACTTTTTTGTTTTTGTGTGCTTTCAGAACCTATTATCTGGCTACCTGATGGAGAATGTTTAAATTTTCTGACTGTATTAATTGCTTCTAATTAAGGTACCTAACTGGTCATATGAATTATAAATTAATTTCTCAAGTTAATATGACTAAAACTATCAATTAGTAAATATTTTCAGTTTATTGATTTTCTTCATAGTTCCTTTTAGAATTTTATGTCATGTTCTAACTTCTGTAAAAGTTTTATTAGAATATAAAATCATTGTAATAATGTTGAAAAGTATAACGAATAAAATGAAATAAGTGACCATTTAAAATCTAAACAAATTTAGTGATAAGTATTAATATATATCATTCCAGTGAGGAGTGTGTGTGTGTTCTGTACAGCAGGTGGAAGAAAATTTTCATGGAAAATGAAATGCAAATTAATTGAGATATATTAGGATAAAAATGTTAGAATCATCAATGTCAGAAAAAAATACTAGTATCTAGTAATTTCTGGCAATCTTGAGGAGGTCATTGCACTTTCAGGAGAACATGATACAAGAGTTGATAAACAATTTATTTTTACACGAAAAAGACAGTGTGACCCAGATAATATATGGTTGCAGATAAATGCATGTATAGTCATACAGTTTATATACTGATGCTTTACATAAGATGTTATCACAAGTTTTCCTCTGATTTTCAATAATCATCAAAAATGTAATTTTTTGTGACCACACAGTAATTGATCACAATAGATTGTTTTTATTTATTCATTTATTAAACAGTTTGCTTTCTATTTTTAATTAAATAACAGTGGTGCAGTAAAGATACATGTACTCAAATATTTTTTAACACATCTGTTGATTTCCATAATTATATCCTTGAAAATACATTTAGTAGATTCTAGAATATGAATATTTTAAATATTCCTATTTCCACTTGATTATTTTTGGCACATTACATTCTAGAATAGTTGTGTCAATCTATACTCTTATTAGGAAGGTAATATGCAAAAATTAGATGTCTCTGAACCAAATAAGGAAGACAGTGTAAATAGGTACATTAAGATAGTTATATTACACACAAACTTTAAAATAAAATTTTTTTTGCATAAAAGAAAACAATAAATGCATTGGGTTAATAATGGAAACAAAAATAAACTTTTAAATAATTAGAATATCTGAGAAAAACAAATTAATTCTTTAAAAATAAAAAACACAATATCACAAATTCAGACCATGTAGAATATGTTTACCAGCAAACAGAACATGGCAGGAGACAAGTGAAATTGGAAAAGACATCAGTGGAAAATAATTAATGTGAAGCATAGGGCAAAAATAATTTTTTAAAAAATGAACAGAGCATAACGAAAATGTGACCATGTTAAAAAATATAGCATGTATGTAATTGAAGTTCAAAAAGAGACTCAAGAGAGAAAATAGAGTAGATGTAATACTTGAAGATATGACATCAAAAGTTTATAGAGGACTTCAACTCATAATTCACAATTCACAGTGACTCTAAAGCAGGATAAATACAGAGAAAAACACATTAATGCACTTAGTCAAATTACTGTAAGTGAAAGCCAAAGAAAAAATATCTTAAGAAATAGCCCATGTAGAGGGTAGACGTACAAAGTTACTTTCAAATGAACATTAGTAATGTTAAGAGCTACATTTTCTCCAAAAGAAGTGGAAGCCAGATGACAAATGGAAAATTATTGTTAAAATGTGAAATAAAAAGAAATTCTAAAAAACAAACAAAAAAACCTTTCCTTAATAAAAATATTCTTCAAAATTAAATAAGTTATTTTCAAACAAAAAATATATTGACAGAATTTATCAGCTGAAGAACTCCTAAATGGTTTCTTTAAGCTAAAATTAATGATATCACATGTAAAGCAGAACCATAGGAAAACTGAGTAGCATCAGAAGTGCTAAATTTAAATAATAATAGCACGATATTGTTAACATAAAAATAGCAATGTCTTGCTAGACTCATAATAAATGCATAAGTAATATATTGCAAAGATCATGGAAGACATGGAAAGGGGGTAAATAAAGTTGTATATATTTTTTTAAGATTCTTGTATTGTTATAGAAATAATAAAAATACTAAAAAAGGATAAACTTTACTAACTATAAATGCTTGCTGCAAACTTAAGCTATAAATAAATGATTAATAAAAAACAAAAACTTAATACGAGAACAAATTGCATACGAATTATGATTAATTGAAAATAAATACATTTACCATAAACAGATGAAAAATAAGGGAACAAGTAACAAAATAATTGACTTGAACCTACGTCTATTAGTAATTGCTTTGAATATAAATATACTAAGCACTTCAATTATAAAGCATATATATTCAGAGTGATTAAAAATACATTATGCTGTTTAAAACAGGCACATATTAACAATAATGACAGAATGTGAGAAAAATGATTGAAAGTTATAGCATGAAAAAGCTAAAGAAAGTTAGTGTAGATAAATATAAAATATGTTAATATATGTCCTTGTTAAAATTAGGAAATTTTGTTCTTTAAAAAGGAAACTCACATACAGCATAAAGACAAGTGAAATATGAATTTAACAAAATATTTTGTTTAGAAAATGTAAAGAGATACTGAAAGTTAATAAGAACAAGAGAAACATCCCAACTTAAAATTAATTGGTAAAAGAAAAGAATCTGATCAAGGTTTTTAAAAAATAGGATAAATTTGTGAACAATAATCATATGGGATGATGTTCAATATGGCTAGTAATCAATCAAAATACAATTACCATGAGACAATCTTACACACCTGCTAATGACTAAAATTGAAAAGACAGATAATACCAAATGTTAATGAGAATGTGAAGGAACTGGAACTCTCATGCTTTGCTAGTGGAAGTGTAAATTACTGTCAGTTTTGCAAACATTTGTATGGCAGTTCCTACTATTTCTAGGAATACATATGTCTAGTGAGCCAGTAATTAAACTCCTTCATGTATATCCAAGAAAAGTGAGTTCTTGTGTTCACCATGACATGTTTAAGAATATTCATAGCAGTTTTATTCATTATATCCCTAAACTGAGATTAATCTAATTGTTCAGTCATAGAATAGATAAACAAATTGTGTTATATTCACATAATGGAAATTATTAATATTAATACATATTAGTATTAATACATGACAACAAAAAAGAATAATCCACTGCTACATGCAACAAGGCAGAAAAATTCTATAGTCATTACATTGAGCAAAAGAAGCCAAATGCAAAAGAATATTTACTACAGGGTTTTATTCATAATAATAAGATAAAACAAATATATGATGACAGCAGTTAAAATGGCCATTACTTTAGGTATGGTGTTAGATGGAAAAAAAGAAAGGAACATTCTGGGCAGTAAAAATCTATATTATTATCAGTTAGTGATTACAAAAGTATGTTTATCATATTTTTACTTCATATTTTCCTCTTTGTTTTGTATGTTACATCTCAAGTAACTGTAACATAAAGTATGTCTCAGCAGTTAAGCAAAATAGAGGAGGCAGTTAATGTATACTAGTTTTGTCACTGCTTTGAGGAGAAAATGAATGCAAACCATTAAAAAAATGGGAGAAAAATATTTGAAACGTCTATATGATAAAGGATGTAACTAGAATATATGTAGCATGATGCATATCATCATATTATATATAATAAATATACTTATATAATTTATGTGATGAATATACTATAAATATATAATATATACATGACAACATATACAACTCAATAATAAGAGGACAAATAACACAATTAAAATATAGTCAAAGGATCCAAAAGATCTGAAGAGACATTTCGCCAAAGAAAATATACAAATATGCAATAAGCACCTGAGATGATACTCAATATCATTCACCATAAGGCAACTGCAAATAAAAACCACATTGAAACACCACTTCGCACCCAGTAAGATAGCTGTAATAAAAGAGATGGATATGTTACAACAAGTATTGGCAACAATGTGGAAAAATTAAAACCCACAAGCCATAAAAACATATTTCCACACAAATATGTGTACATGAATGTATATGGTAGCACTGTATATGATAACCCAACAGTGAAAACACCAAGAAGTGTCCAAGTGATGAATATATAAATAAAATGAGACAAATGCATACAATGGAATCTTTTAGACACTACAATGTAATGAAGTACTGATACTGCTACAATATGGATGTATCCTAAAAACATACTAATTAAACAAAGTCATAAACAGAATATCACACATTTATGCAAGTCTGTAGACATAGAAAGTCTGTTCTTAGGGTCTCAGGAAGGCAAATTGGGATCAGATAAATTAGGAATGACTATTAATGGGTATGTGAATTCTCTCTGGAGTAATTTAAATACTCTAAAATTATTTTTGATAATGGCTTCATGACTCTGAGAATGCACTAAAAACTATTGAGCCATAACTTCAAATATGTGAATTGTATGGTATATAAATTACATCTTAGTAACACTGCTATGTTTAAAATGCAAATAATTATTCTGTGTTCACTATAGCACTATAGAGAGATTTGGAAAAGTGGCATATGAAGATAAAAATATAGCCCAATCTTATGTAAATATAGGCTCCAGTTATTAACAAGATATTTGAGAAAAATAATCTAAGTGTCAAAAAGTTTAAATTGTGACATAATAGGATTTGTACTTCTAATTTTAAAATGTTTCAATATTAGCACATTTTTATATATAAGACACTACATTATCTTGAAAAGAAGAATTTGTTTCCTCTTACAGAGGATATAATGTATATAAAATTTTATAAACTCTACCAAAAATTGTTAAAATTAATAAACAAATTAAATAAATTGTTTTGATATAAAGCCAGCATAAAACAAATAGCTTTTCGATAAAATAACAATGAACTATCTGGAAACAATAAAACCATCTCATATGCAATAACATAAAAAATACGTGTAAAAATGTTTCTTAAGAGATGAATGATAAGGACACTAAAACACTGACTAAAGAATTATTTGCAGCCAGGCTCGGTGATTCAGCCTGTAATCTCGTGCCTTGGGAGGCTGAGGTGAGTGGATTGCCTGAGCCCGCGGGTTCGAGACCCACCTGGGCAACTTGGTGAGCCCTCATCTCTACAATAAATCAAAAAATTAGCTGGGCATGGTAGCGCGCACTTGTAGTTCCAGCTACTTGGAAGGCTGAGGCGGAAGGATGGCTGGAGCCCAGCAGGTCAAGGCTGCGGTGGCCGGAAGCGGCCACTGCACTCCAGTCTGGGTGACAGAGTGAGACTCCAACTCAAAAATAGAAAAAAGAATTATTTGCAGAAGACAATATGAACAATTGGGAAGACTTTACAAGATCATGGATCAGAAAAATTTATATTGTTAAAACCTCTTTGGTATCCAAAGATACCAATAGATTTAACACAATCCCTGTCAAAATTCTATAAGAGTATCACAGAAATAGAAAAAAAAAAACCTAAAATTCATAAGACTGCACAAAATGCCTTCAGTAGCCAAAGCAATCTTAAGCAAAAAAGTGCAAAGATGGAAGCATCACACTACCTAACTTCAAAATATACTACAAAGCTACATTAAACAAAACAGCATTGTACTGCCTTTAAACATAATAGAGAACTCAGAAATAAATCCACATTTTTATGGTCAATTGATCTCTAATTGATCTCTGACAAAGGTGCTAAGAGCACATAATGGAGATAGAACAATCTTTTCAAATGTTGGGAAAACTAGATAACCACATGCATAAGAATGCTATATCACACCAAATGTAAAAATCAAGTCAAGATAAATTAAAGTCTTAAAAGTCAAACCTGAAATTGTAAAACTACTGGAATAAATAGAGAAAAATTTTCTTTAAAAATTATTAATTTTAATTAACAAATAATAACTGCATATATTTATGGGGTAATATAATGTTAAAAGTTTCAATTAATTATATTAATTATTATTATATTTTGAATTGAATTATATATTTCAATTAATTATGTTTTGCACTATGCATATCATTGCAGAAAGATTAAATTAATCTCATTAACTTATCTATAACCTCAAAACATTATCATTTTTTGTGCTTATAATGTTAAAAATCCATTTCTGTTCTTAGAAATATTGTAAAAGATATTATTATCTTCTGAGGTGATCATGCAATGTAGATCACTGAAATATTTTCCTTTAGTCTAGTTGAAGTCTTGTACCATTTGATAAACTTATGTACCATATGGAGAAGCTAATAATAGCAAAAAAAAAAGCATAGTAATATTGTCATGAAACCAAATATTTCAAAGAATGATTCATAGCCAAATGCCAAACATCCTATATTAAAATCATAGGTATAGGATTTACTTTATAAAGGTAAGTAGAATATAATTAATTGAAACTTTTAAAAAATGACAAATTTAAAATATTTCAGAAAATATAGACATGAGAACACCTCTCAACTCTCAGTGAAAGGCCAGCATTGTTCTGATACCAAAATTTGACACAGAAAATACCATAAAATACTACAGAAAATGTCTGTCATGTATATGGATGCAAAACCCTTTACAAAACATTAGGACATGAAATCCATCAATATATGAAATGTATAATACATCATGACCAAGTGGATATTTTACCAGGAATTTAAGTTTGGTTTAACATTTGAAAACCAATCGGTGTAATTCACTGTTTTAATAGAGAAGTGGAGAAAAAAAACACATAATCAAAACACTCGGAACACAAGAAGTGTATTTCCTATACCTGATAAATAACATCTGAAAAAAAAACTCTTCAAATTACATCATGCTTATTAATGAAAAACTCAACCCTAAAACAGGGTACAAGGAAAGGGAGTTTGCACTCAGCATTTGTATTCAAAATTGTACTGGAGGCCCTAGTTAATGAAACAAGGTAGGAAAAATATTTTAAGGGCTTATAGACTGAAAAACAAGGATTGAAGTTCTCTTTATATGAAGACTATATGACCAAAATGTCGAAAATACTGAGGAATACATAGAAAATCTACTAATGCTAGTAAATGATTTTTGTAAATTTTCAGGATACAAAGTGATATATAAAAATCCATTACTTTTCTGCTTACTATCAACAAACAATTAAAATAATTCAGAAATGGCATTCAAAATAGCATATCAAAATATGAAATAATTAGGTACATAGTTAACAAAATATATGCAAGACCTATACACTGAGAACTGTGAACATTGCAGTTATAAATTAATGGCAAAAAAAGTTATAAATTAATGGCAAAATACATTGTATTTATGAATTTGAAAATTTATTATTGTTAAGAAGCCAATTCTTCCTAAAATATTAAATAGATTTAGTGTAATGTTACACAAAATGTCAGAGGTTTTCTTTTAATTGTTAAACGGATTCTGCAATTTATAAGGAGAAGCAACAGACCTAAAATATCAAAAATCAGTTTTGAAAAAAAGAACAAAGTTGTTGGACTTATATTACCAAAATTCAAGGTTCATTATAAAGTTGCTGTATACAGTCAAATGATTTTTTACTAAAGTGCTAGGGTAAATAAATTTGAAATAGTTAATATTTCAAGTAGTGCTAACAAATAGGGGTATCTGTAGGCAAGAAAATAAATGTTAACCCTTATCTCACATCTTGTACAAAAATAAATTAGAAATGAATTATAGACTTAAACACAAAAGCTAACATTATACGCTTCCAGAAAAAAGTTTTAGAAAAATCTTGCTTATTTTGAGGTAGGCAAAGAGTTCTTTAAATTATCACAGAAATTTGTAATCATAGAAGAAAAAATGATAAATCAGAAAAATTTTAAATATTTGTTTTATGGGAGGCAATTTTAAAAAGTGAAAAGGTAAATTACAGATTGGAAGAAAATATTTTCAATACATGCAACTAACAAATATCTATCTATAGATTATACAAAGGAATTTACAACTCAAGAATAACACAACAAAATACTTAGTAAAAATGAGAAAACACTTTGAAAAGAAAATTTAGAAAAGCAGTTATATGAATGACTAATATATCCATAAGAAGCTGCTCAATATCATTCATCACCAGAGAAATTCAAATTCAATCTGCATTGAGCTATCACTATAAACCCGCTATAATTGCTAGAAAGAAAATACTCAGAGTCAAGTGTTGGGGAGGATGTGGAGTAAGAGTAAGTTGAATTCTCATACATTGCTGGTAGCAATGTATAATGGTACACTTTGGACAATCTCTTTCAATTTTTTAAATAAAATAAAACAAATGCACTTACTATATTACCCAACAATTCCATTCATAAGTATTTACCAAAGATAAATAAAAACATATTCTTACTCAAAAATATGTGTACAGATAGTACATTTACCTTAAAAGTCAAAAACTGGAAACAACTGATGAATAAATAAACATACTGTGTTCATTCATACAATGTGTACTGGGTTGAAAAGCATCCTGTTCTAATTTGTGTCTACGTGGAACCTTTGAATGTGATCTTATTTAGATAAAGAGTCTTTGCATATGCAATCAAATTAAGATGTGGTTATGTTAGGTTAGGGTAAACTCCAATTCAATGGCCAGTATCTCCATAAGAAGTGAAAAACTTGGATACCAATATACACAGAGGAAAGATGGCCATGTAAAGACAGAGGCTAAAATTAGAGTTATGCTGCCACAAACCAAGAAACACCAAGGATTGCTGGCAACCTCCAGAAGCTAGAAGAGGAAAGGAAGGAGCTTTTGAAGGGATATGGCCTTGCCAACACATTGGCTATGGTCTTCTAGACTCCAAGAACTGTGAGATGATAAAAATTGTTATTAGGAAAGTAATACACAATGAGGTATTTCTTAGAAAAAAAAAGGAATGAACTACCAATACACAAAACATGAATGTTTCTCAAAAACCTGCTAAACAAAAGAAGTAGAAATGAATATGCATTTTGTATGATTTTTTAATATGCAATTTTAGAAAGGTAAGACCATTAATGAAATAAAGCAGATTAGTATTTTCCTCGGATACAAGTGTGTAAGAGATTTACTGAAAAAAAAAGCATAAGGTAAATTTGAGGTGAAAAAGAAAATCCTATATATGTTTCTGTATAGTTATAGATATATACATCTTTTTCAATACAAATCAAAAATCAAAGTGTACATTTAAATAACTGCATTTTATGCTACACAAATAAAATTCGATAAAGTTGATCTTAAGCAAAAAAGCAATATATAGGCATTGTAGAATATTGATTATCAATAGTGTTTTGTAAATAATTATAAATTTTCTGTTTTATAATTATTTGAAATAAACTTTTATCTTATATTCATACAAATTCTTGACACTCTATATATGATAATCTAATCCATGGCTCTGTGTGTCTAGCCTCTTACCAATACATTCACTCTTGTTTTGATATTTTTATTTATGTATTTTAGTAATCATTAATGATAACTTGTTTTCTTGGATTTCATTGCTTGTTAAAGAAATTTTACCTAATTTTAAATGAAAGTTAGAATAATTTGTCATGATTCAAAAATAATAAGGATTCATTACTTTTAGAGATGTTTGTATCTACATGAAGTTGAGTGATTCTTTCCAGAAAGACAGAATTTTGAGAGTAAATTTTTGTCTCTCAATAACATTTTTAGATTTTTAATGGTATTATCTATGTTATTTGTATTAATTTTGTTTATATTATTTGGAAATTTCATTGCTTCTTTAATAAAATATAGTTCTATTATATTTTTTAACCTGCAATATCACCTTTATATCGTAATTATTGATTTTGTGTATTTCATTTGTAACCATTCATCTAACTTCTGTTGCTTATGCATGCAATATTTTTAGTTTCCATTTTTGCATTTTGTATTTAGATAATCATATCACCTTAAAAATGATTATTTTTGTCATTAACATTCAAATATTTAAATCATTTAATATTCTCAGATTGTCTGGGTAAGAGACTCACACTAGAATTAAATAATCATTAAAATAGTGGATATGATTTCTAGTCTTTTATTTCCATGGAAATAATCTTGACACTTGGATTAAGATAATTTTTTTTGTCACTGAATGAAAGCCTGTATTGCACTATGGCTAAGAATATAATCTATAAAGGAATTCTGCATTTACTCTTTGATTGACATTCAGTGACTTACTCAAAGTCTTGAACCTATATTTTCATTTATAACAAATGTGCTGATAATGTCTTATCATATAAAGCTACTGTAAAAATTAAAGTAACAAATGTAAAATGTTTATCTCAGTGAATAACATATAGTCAGTATTAGTAACAACAGGTGTGGATGCCAAGTAACATTTCATTTAGGGTTTTTCTGAGTAATTAATATCTTTTTTCTCATTCAATTTATATTGTACGTAACAAAATATAATTAATTATAGTAATATAAAATATTAATAAATCTCATAGAATAAAGTCATTATTTCACAGAGAGAATAATAACTGTCTTATTATACACAGAACCTTTTAATACACAAATTAATTTGATTTGCTGAGGTTAAATTTTAAAAAATTACATTAATGTATGTATAATTAATTTATACATCTTTGTACTATTTCTACAAGGCTCTGGTGTTAATCTTAAATAACTTAGCAAAATAGAAATCTTAGTTATTTGTATAGGTGATAGAACAATTTACACAGCATATTAATTTCTGTATCTTGACATTTGAAAGAAATTCTTTGTAAAATCATATTAAATTAGTGCTATATTTTTGGTAATACTTTCTTAACGTTTAAACCAGTTTTTATTGTCATTGTTTTATTCAAGTTTTATAATTTAATGTAATTAATATTTTATATAGAAAATTATCCTTTTAACTAAAAATTATATTTATTAACATATATCTGTTGATAGTATTCTCTTCTAATTTTAAAATATATTGTGGAATCGAAGAGGGAAGGGATTAAAATGCCCAACATGAGACAGTTAGAGCGAGTTTCTCCTAGATTAAACCAAAATAGAGTTTCCAGCTGGGCTCGGTAGGTCAGCCTGTAATCCCGCGCTTTGGGAGGCTGAGGCGAGTGGATTACCCAAGCCCACGGGTGCGAGACACGCCTGGGCAACTTGGTGAGACCTCATCTCTACAATAAATCAAAAAATCAGCGGGTTGTGGTAGCGCATGCTTGTAATTCCGGCTACTAAGAAGGCTGAGGCGGAAGGATCACCAGAGCCCAGCAGGTCGAGGCTGCGGTGACTGGCAGTGGCCACTGCACTCCAGTCTGGGCGACAGAGTGAGACTCCAACTCAAAAAAAAAAAATAGAGTTTCCTCAGCTCCCAGGGAGGAATGGATGCAGCAACACATACTGTAATTCTTCAAAAGAGGGATGATAACCACTTTGAGCAAAAAAGAAGCAAAATCCATGGACCAGGCCTGTAACTGGGCAGATTTTTGCTTTCACCACAGCCTCGGAGGTAGTGGGGAAGGTGAGTGAGGGGAATTCATGAGTTCTGTGTTCCTACTGTGAACTTGCAGGGCTCCCTGAGCCTTATGTGACTCATCATCTCATGGGAAACTGCCTTCCCCAGAGCCATGGAGTGGTGCAGGGGAAAAACCCTGAGGAGTGCAAATCACCATTTCCCAGGAAATCAACACTTGCAAGGTGGAGCAGCTGCATTCTAACATTCTTGGGAAGTCACTGGCCCCGAGGCTGCAGACAGTTCCTGGCTGGGCAAGTTGCCCGAGAACAGCACAGCTTCAAGGCTGTCTGCACCTTGACATTCAGATGATAGATTGCCTGAGGCAAAGGTGGAAACTCAGTGGAATGTGTCACATAGCAACCTCTTACTCCTCTTGTGAACTCTTCTGTGCCTGCTCTGCACAACAGTATTACTCCAGTGGCCCGGGATGTCCTCTTAATCTCCTCTGGGATAGTTAGGAGGGCACACTCCTGGGGTTCTTCAGCTCCTTTCCCCTGCACTCTCCCTGAAGGCTCAAAACAGAGAACTTGGGAAACTCCCAGAGCCCCATCCTTGGTCTAGGCTGGTTGGGCACTTTCTTGGAGCAACACTCACCAGTGAGAAACCCTATAACCATTATCACAGCTGACTTTCTTCCACAAAAGCCACCTCCTGGTCAGAGGTCAGCAGTAAAGCTCACCAAATTGAATACGAAACCTCGGTTTTGGGGAAGGCCTGATCTTAAACACCAACTGGCAACAATTTTCAAGCCACTACAACCATTCAGAATGCCTTGAGCCAATGGAGGTGCACGGCACAGGAGTGCCACAGCTAGAAATTGAGAAACTCACCACACCAAAGCTATATATAACCAAAAGTACCCTATAGTGCCTATGTCAGCCCCCTGGCAACCTCAAATAAGAAGAAATTGCTTGCTCAAATGAAGAGAAACCAGAAAAATAATTCTGACAATATGGAAAAACAGAATACTCCAACATCCCCCCAAAACCACAGCAACTGTTCAGCAATGAACCCTAACCAAAATAAATTTTTTGAAATTCCAGACATAGAATTCAAAATGCCAATATAAAATTGATCAATTAGCAACAGGAGAAAATTGAAAACCAACATAAAGAAATTTTTAAAAATTTCTTCAGGATATGAATGAGAAATTCTTCAAAGATATATGTATATATATATATATACACACACATACACATACACACACACACATATATAATTTAAGATGCCAAGACATATATCTTTTTCAGAGAGGAGATTCAGGATGACTCACTAGATGCATCTGGCACTTGCCTTCTATCCAAAAAAATACCAAAATAGCAAGTAGATAATCACAGTTCAAATAAAGCACCTAAGAGAGAACACTGAGACTTAACAGAGAAGTCACAGGAAACAACTGAAGCATGAAAGGAGAGGAAAGTGAGGCAACTAGCTTGGTTGGGATTAGCTGGGAGCATGGAGAGGTTCTCTAGTGTGAGAAAATGGTAGATGAAAGATCTCAACAGTAAATATTTCCACCATAGAATCCTGTAACCCCAGGCATGGGTGAGTTCCTCAACTTTCATAAGGCTTTAAGTAGCATAGGGAGATGCCTGAAGACTACACAACAGCATTGCTCCAGAAAGGGAACTATGATATCTGACAATTAAGTTCATGAACTTGCCACAATGGGCTTACGTTGGCTGGCAGCACTGTACGAAAAGTCAGCGAGGTTATATAACCTTGGTATATCAGTGTCTCAAAGCTGTGTTCATGTCGACATGTAGCTGTGTCTTGCTGAATGGCATTCATTATTGTTGTATGGTTTTATATGCTATCATGAGACTGTTGGAGCTTGAATTAAAGCAATGAACAGGCATTAAATTTCTTGTTACTTGGCAAGAGTGGAAGTGAAATCAGGAGCATGTTAGTCCAAGTTTGTGGGGATAACACCATGAAGAAAATAGCAGTGCATAAATGGATTAAACATTTTTCTGAGGGGAGAAAATGCGTCACTGTTGAAGAGAGGTTACGAGGGCCAGTAACAAGCAGAACTGACAAAAACAGTGCAAAAATTCAACAAATTGTGTCAGAATCGTCAGCTGACTATAAGAAGCATAACAGACCAAATAAACATCAATAAAGAAACGATTAGGAAAATCTTTACTGAAAATCTTGGCATGAGAAAGGTGTGTG
>CAUYQG010264546.1:0-36011 GCA_963574415.1 Tarsius wallacei
GGGCTCCGGCGATCCTTCTGCCTCAGCCTTCCGAGTAGCTGGAACTACAGGCGTGCGCTACCACACCCGGCTAATTTTTTGATTTATTGTAGAGATGAGGTCTCACCAAGTTGCCCAGGCAGGTCTCGAACCCGCGCGCTCAGACAATCCACTTACCTCAGCCTCCCCAAGTGAGGGATTACAGGCTGAGCCACCGAACCTGGCTTAGATTTCTTGCAGACTCTTTTGCTTGTAGTATTTTTAAATATATCGCTATGCTATAAATTTCCTTGTGTGACCATTTCATTTTTTAAATCCTTTGTTTGTTAACTTTCAATGACTTACTTTTAGGATCCTCTGTAATTCACGGCCCCATTTAAGAGAATTTAACATTTATGTTTATGTTGTAGTTTACTGGTGATCTGTTTGGTATCCTCTTCTCTTCCATGTGATTGTAAGCATCTTTGCTCAGGACACGTGTGTACACACACAAATGTTTATGTGTGTGTAATATATATGTGTATATACACACACATACATATGCACACATACATGGAGAGAACTCCTCAAAACCCAGAATTATCTTTTGGAGGGCAGGCCCCTTTATAGTACAGTCTTTTCTCCGTTAGGTAAGTGATCTAGGAACCCATCTTCATCAGTATACCAGCTAGCATTGTTGTGAGAGGCTGTGTTCGGCTTCAGGGAATTTTTTCTGGAGATCCTTTTAGTAAATTTGCCCATTTCATGATTGGTGATTTATGAGTGTACCTGCCCACACCACAGTTTTTGACCAAAAAATGGCATGACCTGCATGCCCCCTCCCTTGCCATTCACCCAACGCCCCGAGATAATTTTTTTGTTTCTCCGAATGAAAAAAGTCCTCAGAGGGAAATGTTTTGCTGATGTGGAAGAGATGAAATGAAAATGACAGAAACACTAAAAGACATCAGAATTGGTGAGTTCAAAACCTTGTGCAGCTGAGCACGGTGGCTCAAGCATGTAATCCCAGCAGTTTGGGAGGTCTAGGTGAGAGGATTGCCTGACCATGGATTCCAGAACAGCCTGGGCAACTTGGTGAGACCTCATCTCTACAGAAAAAAAATAGCCAGGTGTGATAGCCTGCACCTGTAGTTCTGGTTACTTGAAAGGCTGAGGTGGCAGGATTGCCTGAGCCTGGCAGGTTGATGCTGGGGTGACCGTGAGCATGCCACTGCACTCCAGCCTGGGCGATGGAGTGAGACTCCAACTCGAAGAAAACAAACAAACAAAAAAAAACCTTGAGCAGTGGAAAAAGTATCTCAATAGGTGTATTGCATCATACAGAGAGTACATTGAAGGTGACTGAAGTGTAAACATGTAAGAGTAAATACAGTTTTTCATAAATAAATTCTGGGATTTTGGGGTCCCCCGGTATATTTGTGTGTGTGTGAGAGTATTTGTCCCTGAGAAAGTTTCTTAGTCTACTCACTTTTAGGGAGTTGCTGATAGTTTTATATTAGTTTCAGTTTAGTAAAAACATTGTTTAGCCTGTTTCCAGACACTGTCCTGGACACTGTGAATGCAAAGGTGAATAAAACGATCATATCACATAGTTAATTTTTCTAAAATTAGTCATTTTTTCCTGGTCATCCCTTTGGGTGTAGTAAAAAGAAAAATAGAAGCCTTTCCAGGAGAAGATAATTAGATCAATGACCTATGAAGAGAGCAAGGTGACTGATGGGCTGATTTGCGTTATTTTGAATGTACAAAAAAAATTAGCCAGAGAAATTATCAGAAGATATTTGTCAGAAGATATTGGAAAAATGATGAGTATATTATTCTTTACGTGTTTTTACACCTTTATGTTGCTTGAAAAATATTTTAATTATGATGAATTTAGTTTTTAAAAATTTGATTTATGATTCCTAGCTACAGTTGCCTCCTTTGTTCTTTAAAATGGGTTCAGTTCATATTTTAGAATTAATTTTGTGTAATGTGGCATGAAAGGTTATGGTGTCTGTTATTAAATACAAATCTTGATATTGCTTTTAAAATAATGAATTCATAATGTAATATGCAGAGCTATAACTGGCAGTATTATGTTTATATCAGCTTTGGTGTTGTCTTGGTTGTGAATTCATTGAATATTATCAACTTGCACTAATATTTGAAATGTATTTTTAACAGGCAGAAGTATAGGTACAGATGATGTTTGTAGAGATAGACTGGAAAAGACCATCATTCTTTTTACTAAAGTGGTAAGTTTTTTGTTTTTATCTTAAATTTGTTTTCTCAAATGTAATATACACTCAAATTTGGAAAGGAAAATTATATTTTTATAACCATACATTTTCACTTTAGTGTAAGGAAATATATGTTCTGACTCCTTATAGGAAAGCTAAAAATTTACTTCTTTGTATACTTTAGAATGCATATAATTATTAAATTTATATGCCATGTGTCATAGTGTCTGAATCACCTTGATGTGAAAAAAAAATTTTTTTAAATGAGTCCTAATAAATATTAGAGAAGTTGCTGGGTGTGGTGGCTACTATGTGTAATACTAGCACTTTGAGAGGCCAAGACAGGAAGCTTGCTTGAGCCCAGGAGTTCAAGACCAGCCTTGGCAACATAGCAAGACCTCATCTCTACAAAAATAAAATATATTAGCAGGACATTGTGGCATGCATCTGTAGTCTCAGCTACTTGAGAGGTTGAGGCAGAAGGATTGCCTAAACCCTCGAGGTCAAGGCTACAGTGAGCTGTGATTATGCCACTGCACTCCAGCCTGAGTGACAATGAGACTACAACTCTAAATGAATGAATTAGTGAGTAAATAAAAGAGAAATGCCCGTGATCGTGCTACTGTACTGTAGCCTAAGTGACAGAGTGAGACTGTGACTCTAAATAAATAAATAAGAAGTTGGTTCCTCTAAAGCTCATTATTCTCAGACCCACTGGAGAAAGCAGAGGTAAAGAAGATAGCAGTGCAGTTCAGCTGGAAGTAGATCAAATGTAGTAGTGTACTATTAGGAAATCAGTGTATTCAGAATGACTATCTGACTATTGTCCTTAAAAGATGGAAAACATCTTTTAAATGGAATTATGTGGCTGCACTATGCTAGGCAATGAGTATAATTAAATTTTATAAAACATTTTTTATGAAATATTGGGCTTGGAGGATTAGGAGAAGTGTAAAGAATTGGATTATAGCAAGTAGGAAGACATGACTTGGGGACTGCTTATACTAAAATAGATACTAGAAGACAGGTGGGAATATCTAAATCTGTAATCTATTTCCCCCTTTTCATTGAAGGTTTAATAATAGTGTTGGGGTTATCTGTTCCCTGGGTGGGAAGAAAAGCATTAGATCGTAGTTACCTTTACTTTCAGTTGTCTTCATTTTTCTTGTTCCAAATAGCCTCAATAGCAAAAGCCCACCTAATCTTCCAAGATCCTGTGTAAAGTGGATTCAGATTATTTAATTTAAAAAGTAAAACAGGGTGATGGCGATAAGTCAATGGGACTGTGCAGTGTATGTCACTGACACTTTACTCTATCTGTGCTTACACACAGTCCCTGCTCAGTAAGTCAGTTACTTAAGTAAAATTTATTTAAGCATTATTTAGATTATCTGTCCTAGAAAACATTGATTATTGAGCTTTGGGATTTTTCAGTTCTTAGTTCTCACTTAAGGAACTGATATGGATAGATGGTATCTGTAATTTATTGTTTATAGAACAAGTTGGATGCAATAATTTATAAAGTTCATATTTATACTAAGACTTTATTAAAACTTTTAAGGTTGGAATTTTTCAAACATGCCTTCAGATAGAATTGAATAGCTTTGAGTCCCCATGAGGTCACCACTCAGCTTCAGCTATTAACAGCATACCATCATGGTCAATCTTGTTTTGTCTGTATGGTTCCTTCCCCTCCCTACTGTTGCTGGTTATTTTAAAGCAAATCCCAGTTATTGTGTAGTGTAGTATTATCTGTAAATACTTGAGTATATGTCTTTAAGCAATAATATTAAAGAAAAATCATGATTTTTTCTTAACACAATTATCACATTTAAAAAATAGCGACTTCTTAATAACATTTAAATATCTAGTCAGATTTTATATTTCTCTGTCTCATAAGTTTTTATAGTTGGTTTGTTTGAATCAGGATTCAAATAGTGTCAGCTTCCTTTTTGCCCCCTTCCTTTTTTACATTCTATTTATTTGTTGATGTAATTGGTCATTTCCTGTAGAGTTTTCATGTTTTGGATTTGATTGCTTGGATCCTCCTATGTTGTTTTATATGTTCCTTGGTCTCCACGCTCTTCCTGTTCTCATTTCTTACAAATTTGTTGTTAGATCTAGAGCCTTTATCACATTCAGGCTTTTTGAGGGGCGGGGGGAGTGGGATAGGGATGGCAAGAATACTTTATAGGTGGTGCTGTGTATTTCACACTGCATGTCATCAGGAGGCACACAATGTCTGGTTGTCTCTTTTTACATGGCTAAGATTGATGAGTTCCTCATCGGTCTTTTCCTTCCTGATTTTACAGCTACTGATGATCATTGCCTAGATTCATTATTTGATTAGAGATTACAGAATGATGTCATGCGAATTATATTATTCCTTTTGCATTTGTCAGCTGAAATTATTGTATAAAAAAGAAATTTCCTTTATCAACTATTTCTTATATCAAAGTATAGCTTATGCAGGAGAGACGGTATAATTTTTTAAAAATTCTTTCCCTTTATTACATTTTATAGACCTTTTATATACTTATTTTAGTATCATATTTGCCCTTTGTTATAAAATTAAGTATGAAGTGGATTTATTTTGTTCCCTGTACAGAAAATAATAGAAAGCTCTTGTTATGAGATATAATCTGATATCATTCACCTTATATGATGTACCTCAGGAAGGGCTGTAAAACACGTAAAACTGGGTATACATGGACTCACCACCAAGATTCAAAACTTGATAAGTGTTATTAGTAAAGTTGTAATTGGAATGTTTATGTTCCAATATGAATTTGGGGAAAATATGTTTTAATTTTTTTTCCTTATAGCTTTTGGACTTCTTGGATCAGCATCCCTTTTCATTTACTCCTCTAATTCAAAGATCACTGGAATTTTCTGTAAGCTATGTTTTTACGGAGGTTGGTGAAGGCGTCACATTTGAACGATTCATTGTCCAATGCATGAATCTTATTAAGATGATTGTCAAAAATTATGCTTATAAGCCATCCAAAAATTTTGAAGGTAATACTTTACTGGTAGTTTTAAAAAATTTTTCTTTATTTTAATCTAAATGTGAAGTAATTGCTATTTTTATTTCATTTTTTGAAATTCATTTATTGTAAAATAAACTGTTGCTGGCATGTGAAATAGAGATAAGGATAATAGTCGCTAATATTTCTGTGCCAGCTTTTAAAACCGTATAGTACATTTAGTAAGCTGCTTTTTTGTAGCACAATAAATGGGTTGAAGCTTAGAGATTTTAAGAATTGGATACTACAGTAATTACTGCAGCTTATGTTGTAGGCTGTATGCATTTGAACAATTAAGATTACTGCAGCTTATGTTGTAGGCTGTATGCATTTGAACAATTAAAAGCATTCTATTTATGTCATAAAGTGGGATTACTTTTAGACAGGTTTAATTGTTACATTATTTGGAATTTATTCATGTACATGTGTGTCAAGATGAGTGAAATAGTTTTGTAAGGGGGAGAAAGAGGAACAGACAGACAGATGCACACTCAGTAAGTCACTTCAATATGCTGTGTATTATAGCATGGTAACGTACAAGTTGTAGTATAAGGCAGAGGCAGAACTGATGTGAGTGTGTAAAGGAAAGAGTATCTTTATATTTTTTTAATAATAAAAATGAGAATTTGTACACAAGTATATATTTTTCCATGACTGTCTTTTTTATTTATTTAAATTATATAATTCAACTTAGGTAGACTGTTTGACTGTATAATTAACTTGTATAATTAACTCAGTTAATTACTTTTCTAGATAGCAGCCCTGAAACTCTTGAAGCCCATAAGATTAAGATGGCATTCTTCACATATCCTACTTTGACAGAGATCTGTAGAAGATTAGTCTCTCATTATTTTCTATTAACTGAAGAAGAACTGACAATGTGGGAAGAAGACCCAGAAGGCTTTAGTAAGAATTAATTTTTAGCATGGCTTTTGTTCTGCTTCTATATATAGATATCTATTTGAATGATAGGTATACCATTGTATTTTAGTGTAGCACTTTTGATCTGGGAATCTTGGTTTTTAAAAATTAACTTATTCTTTTTTTGTTACTCAGAACAAATTGAGAAGCAGAAAATGAGTGACTTTTTCAAATATGATACAGAATTTTACAGAAAGAGAACTTTTAATTTTCAGATTCTCTTATAAATACCTAATTTCAAACAAAAATATAAAATTAACTCTATTATCAGGTTGGTTTTTACTTTGTGATTCATTCCATATTATTTTTTTTTTGTATAAATTTTTGCCTAGAAAGATGTGGAAGTTTTTTTGATGGGTACAGTTTTTTTTTTTTACTCTATTTGAGTTTTAGTGTAGATAGATGAGTAGCATAAGTCTGTTGTGACCCTTGCTATAGAAAATCAAGAAATCATGTCTACTAAATGTGTGTATGTAAATTACTTCAGCTGTGGTGGGAATAGGCCAGATTTTAGCCTCTTCTCCCTTAGGCTGGATTTCCTTGTGTAGTTATGCATATTTGTTTCCTAGTGTTTTCAGAATGTCTTAAACCTTTCAGAAGACTTATCTTCCTCCTCTTTTTGTTATTTAGGAATAATATTAGTTAATTTAGAAAATACATTATTGTACTGCGTGTTGCATCCTTTTTGTTTTTTCTTTTCTAAAATCATAAATTTCTGTTTCTTTCTTTCTTTTTTTTGAATTCAGCATCTCAGCTGTCACCCAGGCTGGAGTGCAGTGGCACGATCAGGGCTCACTGCAGCCTCAACCTCCTGGGCTCAGGCAATTCTTTCACCACAACCTCCCGGGTAGCTGGGAACTCAAGGTGTATGCCACCACACTCAGCTAATTTTTTTCATTTTTTTGTAGAGTTGAGGTCTTGGCCTGTTGCCCAGGCTGGTCTTGAACTCCCGTGCTGAGACTCTCCTGTTTCAGCCTCCCAAAGTGCTGGTATTACAGACATGAGCCACTGCTCCCGGCCTTAATTTCTTTCTTTATGTAGTACCTACAGCATTGTGACATGAAGCAAAGTCCTGAAATACTTTACTTTAAATATAAATACAGGAAATTTATAGAAAGCATGACAAATCATTTTAACTTGTGATATGATTACTATATTGAAATGAAATAATTCTCAGGGTTTGTGGTGATATTGCATCAGGTGATATCGGATATTCTGGAAATGACTCTTAAGATACTTAGAGCTTTTCTCCATAAAGATTTTTCACGAAAATGAGACTGCTCGTGGATGTAACATATACTTGCTGGGACTGTGAGATATGCAGTTGTCATCTATAGCTTATAGTAAAGAAATCTGTGTAAGGCCTGTATTTCCCAGGATTTGCTTTTAGTGCTATATTTGGAACAGTTCACAGAAATACTATACTGATGCTACTCAAATCTTTGTTTTTCTAACTGAGATTTTGAAAACATTATTATTGCATGCTTTTAATTGCAGCAGTGGAAGAAACAGGAGGAGATTCCTGGAAATATAGTTTGAGGGTAAGTATTAATTGAAAGAAAAATTTTAATAGAGGTAAGCTTAATCCTTCTAAAGCTCTTAGTAGAAAATGATACTCTATTAAAAGATTTCAAATATTAAGTCAGACAGATAGGAAGCTGTCTATAATTGCAAAAAATTGAGAGGGCAGTACTTAATTAAATTATGCATTTTTATCTGATTCTTCTTTTTGCTAACTTGAGAGTTTGCAAACTGAATTTTTCTTAATTTTTTATTCAAATTGCTTGGGAAAAAATTGACATTGCACAAATGGAAAATGTTTGTAAAAGTGGAAGCTACCCCTTTTAGGCTACATTTTTTTTTCTAAGTATTTCAATAATAAAACTTTTTTGACATATTATTTCTCTTACCATCTAGTACTATTCTCAGAGACCAGCCCATTGCTTTCAGTTATATGATGCTTTAAAACGCATTTATAAATATGGCAAATGTGTTGCTTAACTTTAAGGAAGATTTGCCATATGTGGTTGTTAGGGCCTGGAAGGGTGGCTCACTCCTGTAACTGAACCCTTTGGGAAGCTGAGATGGGAGGATTATTTGAGGAAGGGAGTTTGAGACCTCTCTAGGCAGCATAGCAAGACCCGATCTCTACAAATATAATTTTAAAAACCAGTTAGCTGGGCATGCCGTGCACCTGTAGTCCCACCTACTCTGGAGGCTGAGATGGGAGGATCACTTGAGCCCAGGACTTTGAGGTTGCAGTCAACTGTGATCTCACCAGTGCACTCCAACCTGGGTGACAGAGTGAGACCCTGTTTCTTCTTTTTTAAATGTAGTCTTTGAGTTGTTCTTTTTGTTAAGATGTGTATGTACATAATTTACATAATTTGCTGCTGTTTTTCTAAAAATGTATCTTTAAGTTTTTAGATTAATAGGTTTACAGTTGTAAGCCAGAGAAATTATTGGTCATTTAAAAACATTAAAACATTTTATTACTGTTCAGGCTTAGTGGCTCAGCCTGTAATCCCAGCATTTTGGGAGGCCGAGACAAGCGAATTACCTGAGCCTGCAGGTTCAAGACTAGCCCGGGAAATTTGGCGAGACCTTGTCTCTACAATAAATCAAAAATTAGCCAGGCATGGTAGCGCGTGCCTGTAGTTCCGGCTACTTGGAAGGCTTAGACAGAAAGATCACCTGAGCCCAGCAGGTCGATGCTGGGGTGGCCTTGAGTGTGCCACTGCACTCCAGGCTGGGTGACAGAGTGAGTCTCCACCTAAAAAGAAAAAAATTATTACTTTAATTTTTTTAAACTTTCTCTTGTGGAGAAGTTCAAACATACAAAAATAGAGAGTATAATATTATGAATCTTTCATGAAAACTTAGTTTATTAGTTATCAACTCATGGCTGGCCTAGTTTCATATACGTATATCCTACCCCCCACTTGGATTATTTTGAAGCAGATTTCTGAGGTGACATATCATCTGTACATATTTCAGTATGTATAAGATTTTTTAAAAAACATAAAATACAGTATCTTAAAAGTTAATTAATTTTTTAATGTTGTGAATCATGTAGTGATTCAGTACTTTAAAGAACTTAATGAATTATTTTCTAAATGTAGCTGGCACTGATTTCTGTTACTGTTTGTTAAAAGTTTATATGGTTAATTGAGTTAATGAATTGCTATTTTTGCTTATTAAATCGTTGCTAAGAAAATACGTAATTTTTTTTTTTAGAGTCAGTTTCACTTTATTGCCCAGGCTGGAGTGCAGTGCACACTCGTGGCCACTGCATCCTTGACCTGCTGGGTTCAGGCGATCTTTCTACCTCAGCCTTCCAAGTAGCTGGAACTATAGTCATGCGCCACCATGCCTGGCTAATTTTTTGATTTATTGTAGATATGAGTTCTTGCCAAGTTTCCCTGGCTGGTCTCAAACCCCAGGGCTCAGGCAATCCTTTCACCTCTGCCTCTCAAAGTGTTGGGATTACAGGTATGAGCCACCGCGAAGAAAATAAATAAATGTTTTTTTTTGAGTCCCAGTCTCACGCTGTTGCCCAGGCTGGAGTGCAGTGGCACTCTCACGACCACAAGCAGCCTCGACCTGCTGGGCTCAGGCAGTCTCTCCATCTTAGCCTTCCAAGTAGCTGGAACTACAGGCGTGTGCCACCATACCAGCTAATTTTTTTTTTTTTTTTTTTTTTTGAGTTGGAGTCTCACTCAGTCACCCAGACTGGAGTGCAGTGGCCGCTCCCGGCCACCGCAGCCTCGACCTGCTGGGCTCCGAAGATCCTTCCGGCTCAGCCTTCCAAGTAGCTGGAACTACAGGCGCGCGCTACCATGCCCGGCTGATTTTTTTTATTTATTGTAGAGATGAGGTCTCGCCAAGTTGCCCAGGCGGGTCTCGAACCCGCGGGGTCAGGCAATTCACTCACCTCGGCCTCCCAAAGCGCGGGATTACAGGCTGAGCCACCGAGCCCAGCCCCAGCTAATTTTTATAATTACTTTTGAATTATTGTAGAGACAGGGTCTCACCACGTTGCCCAGGCTGGTCTCGAACCCGTGGGCTCAGGCAGTCCTCTTACCTCAGCCTCCCAAAGTGTTGGGATTACAGGCATGAGCCACCACACCTGGCTAGACAATACATGGTTTTTAACATACTAAATCTTGGATAGTCATTCATAGTACTAAACTATAAATAAATGTGACTACCTAATGCTTTTTAAATTTAAAGTATGATTAATTTAAAAATGTATACTATTTGCTTTCTGTACTTTTACATTCTTGAATGCATAATGACAAATGATTGAAATCAGGAAATGTACTTTCTATATGTTATGACTTAAATTGCTATAATTTGATTTTATTTTTACTTGTGTTTGTCTTTCAAAAGAATCTTACGTAAAATAAAAATTTGGGAATAATTTTAAAGTTTTAGAATTTTAAGGATAAATATTCTTTGCTTTATTGTTGAATAGTCAATATAGTGTACCATTGTTTTTATTAAAAATTTGTCTTTTTTTCCTCTCCAGCCATGCACTGAAGTTTTATTTATAGATATATTCCATGAATATAACCAGACTCTTACTCCTGTACTTCTAGAAATGATGCAAACACTTCAGGGTAAGGTATATTTTGTGATACTTTGATATATTTAATTAATGTTTAGTTAAAATTGTCTGAGTGCCTACTATGTGTAATGTACTGTTTTCTAGGTCATATAAAGAATGTGAATTTGAGAAACACAGAATATGTTCTTTTCTGAAGGGGTAGCATTTGAGATAGACTTTGAATTATAGTTTGGAGTACGATAATTAAATTTTGCTGTCGTAAATACAGTATGCACATAAGCAAAACTGCAGTCATATTGCTCGGGGAAAGTCTCTTTGGAACATATTGTCAGAAATAGTGAGAAAAGGTTAAAATCAGTGTTAGCCTTTGTTAGAATGGTGGCAGTGGAAATGAAAAGAAAATGATAGATTTTAGAGGAGAGAATGATTAAGCAAATTTTGGGTACTTCATTGTATTTAGTACACAAATAATTAATGTCTTAACCATTAACTAACATCGATTTATGATTTCTGACTTTTCTGCTAGACTCTAAGTTCCAGGGGCTGTTGTTTATGTCTGTTTTGTTCATACTTTATTTCCATTGCCTGGTATACTCAGTAACTATTGGTTGCTTGATTGATTTTTTTTGGCAACTAATTGAATGTGCTAGGCAAGGGAAAGTAATAAAAAATGATCCTGAACTTTTGGGTCTTAATGACAGGGAAATAATTATATCATAAGTAGTGATTGAACATAGAGATATGCTTTTGGAGTACGTGTATATAAGGACCTTGGAAGAAGAAAAGAGGTTCAAGGACAGAACCTGAGATTTTCACCTATAGCGATGTGAAGAGGTGAAATGCATTGTAAAAAAAAGCCAGGTAATAAACTAGCCCAAAAGTAAGAAGAGAGGTATGGAGATGTATCCTGGAGAAGAGCTTGTTGTCAGAAGTATGTGTCAAATGCTTATAAGAGGCAGAAGACAGTGGATCTTCTGAGAGCACAGATTGTCTGATTGGTGGGGCAGAATTACATTGTAAAGGATCAAGAACTGAGTAGGTGGTGATGTAAAGAAATGTAAGAGAATCTTCTGTAGCAAAGGAAATTTGTGGTCTTGTCTGTAGTGACAGGGTAACTCACTTTAGGCTTATGTGTTCTCATCCTAATAGAGTGTTTCTGCATAAGCCATGGGATAAAATGAGCCACCAGTCAATTTTTTTGTTAATTTCTAAAGATATTTTGAGCATTATTGTATTTTCAAATGGATTGATCTGCATTGCACAGTTACTAATTTCTTAACGCAGGATTACAGATTCCTAAAAATGCTTCTCTTACATAGCTTACTGTCTATTTACTATTTTGGAAACCTCTGTAGCAAAGGATAGGCTATTTAGGTTACACTCTGTTAGGCTCCTGTTTGCTGGTAAGGTTTTCAGTGATTTCTGAGTTTAGTTTTCTTGCTACCTCTAGAGCAATTTGCTTATTTAGGGCTATGCTTATTTTAGCTTATTGGAACAGTGAGCCTAAGAATTCATATTTAGCAGCAGAAAAATGCTTTGATAAACTTGCTAGAAATTTATCTAACCTAAATATGCTTATTAAGTTATATTTTTCATGTTAACCATGGTACTCTTCTTCCTGAATAGTAGTACAGAGAGTGCCAGCTTTATATTCTAAAGTTTCCACAATTCATAGTAGCTATCACTTTTCTGATGCACTTTTTATTATTGTCACTCTTTATTTAGTGTACTGTTACACCTTGTGTATTTTTTGTTGTTGTTTAGAGCATTTGTGGATTATTTGTTCTTTGCTTTTTGTTTTTTCTGTTGTGATTCATCTTTCTTATTCTTTCTTTTAAGGATTTTCTTTTATAGACAGGATATAAGCTAATAGCAAATTGTGCTTTATATTTTTCTAGAATATTGCTTGTCATAACATTTATCAGATATGCTATAATGGTTTTTAATCCTATGTTACTAATGGTGATAATAAGACTTAGATTTTCCTTATATGCATGTTTAATATCATGAAATATGTTGTACTTAACTGAATTGGGAAACTAATAAATTGTATCTAAATAAATATTTTTTTAAAAACTAATTTTATTTACCTTTACTTCTACCTATATTTTTAGGGCCCACAGATGTGGAAGATATGAATGCAGTGTTAATCAAAGATGCTGGTATGTTAAACTTAAGTGATTTAGAAACATTGATTTATTGAATTGTGGTAGATTTTGTGCTGGGAGAGTTGAGATATGAGAGTAGCTAAAATACAGAAACTACCAGGTAGGAGAGATAACCAAGTAAGCATATGATTAATTGTAAACTGTATGGGATAGTTAATGCTAGTAGGTGGAAATCACAAGGTAGTTGGCATGCCTAGAGAAAGACTCCTAAGAGGTGTAAAGTGAGAACACAAGGATAGTAGGATTAGCTATGTGAGAGTGGTGGTGGGAAGAGGAATCCAGGGAGATGGAGCAGTAGGTACAAAGACTTGAAAGTAACAGGAGCAAGCACAATTAGAGTTTGAGTTGTGACTATTTGGTTTAGCTGGAACATAGAGGTTAAGAGTGAAAGATAAAACTGGAGAGAGAGAAGCAGGGACCAGATCATAAAATATGCATCCATTTAGAAGCAGGTATTATTTTATATTTTCATAATTTAACTTAAATATCTTAGAATGAATTTAATTTCCTGTTTGAAAGTACTGAAAAGTATTTAAGAAGCACATGGAGAAAAAGAACTTAAATAATGTTTCTAAAATAATTTTCCTGGTTAACATATTATATATTTCCCTTAATTAACATATTGCATGTTTCATACATACATTGTGACCCAGTATTTGAAATATTTAATTTTTGTCTTGAATTTTCTCCTCAGTGTATAATGCTGTTGGATTAGCTGCTTATGAGCTGTTTGACAGTGTTGATTTTGATCAGTGGTTTAAAAACCAACTTCTTCCAGAATTACAAGTCATTCACAATAGGCAAGTATGAAATTTTGTGTTTAATCTATACTTATTTTACCTTGTTGGTTTTCTAGTGAATATAGGAAGGCATTAAAATGTCTTACAGTTTAAAAAACTTAATAGTATGACTTAGCAGGTGATGCTTAGTGTAGAAAGGAATAAAAACTATGAATTTTATAAATGAAACATGAACAGAACAGTTGGCTATTATGTTGCTTTACTTCATATGTGAATTGTGACATCTAGGAAGTATGTGCCATTATATAAGAGAGTTTGTAGGAGAAAAGAAGAGGATTTTATGTAAAGATGAGGAAAGATGGAAGTCTCTGAGTTCCAGAAAGAAATTTCACAAAAGAGAGACAGGTGGAAATTTAGCAGCGTCTATGCCTACTGTCTAACTAAAGTAACATCCTAACTAAAGTAACATCCATGAAAGGCAACTGTCTGGGGAT
This sequence comes from Tarsius wallacei, assembly GCA_963574415.1. Lineage (NCBI taxonomy): Eukaryota > Metazoa > Chordata > Mammalia > Primates > Tarsiidae > Tarsius > Tarsius wallacei. The sequence continues at coordinate 14,121 of CAUYQG010264546.1, forward strand.
TACATAATATGTATTGCTGGATGTCTTTGGGGGAGAGAGTATAGTAGGATATAGACACAATGTGGCAGAAAGCTTTTGAATACACATTAGGTTCCTTTTTTTTTTTGAGGCACCTGGTTTCACTTTGTCACTCAAAGTGGCAGGATCAGGCACTGCAGCCTTGAACTCCTGGGCTCAAGTGATCCTCCTGCCTCAACTTTCTGAGAAGCTGCTACTGGAGGCCTGCATCCCCATGTCTGGCTAAATTTTCTATTTGTAGAGACAGGGTCTTGCTATGTTGCCTAGGTTGATCTTGAATTCCTGGCCTCAGGCAGTCCTCCCACCTTGGCCTCCCAAAGTGTTGAAATTACAGGCGTGAGCCACTGCTCCTGGCTAGACTATATATTGTGTTCTTATTGAGGTACCTAATTCAATAGTACAGATTCATGTTTTACTTATTAGCACCTTTGCCCAATTCTTATGTTTTATATACATTTAAGTCCTTGCCTAATTATTTTAATTTTAGATACTGACTGAGTAAAGTGGAAGAGAAAAGATCTTTTATCGTTTTTCTAAACTATGCATCAGTTTCATTGCAGAGAATAAAAAAATATTCCAAGAGGCCTTTTTCTTTGTTTGAAGGGTACAGCTCTGATTTACTTCTGTATTCCCAGTGCCTATCAGAATGCTTAGTATATAGTACTAGTTAATATTTGTTGATGAAATTAATAAGCTACTAGAAGACCTCCTACATGTAAACATTTTGTAAACATTTAGAGCCACAGAATTATAGAGCTGGAGATGCTTTAAAAGTAATTTTGACCAGTTAAGTAGCTGTTTATCCTCTCAGTTATTTAATCATTTATTCAGTCAACAAATAGTTCAACATTTGAAATTTGCCATATCTTGTAGTGCAGTGGTGAATAGTCTAGAGTCTGCCTTTACCTCAGGGAGCTAATGAGCCTTTGATGGAGAGAAAGCCTTCATTGTGAAGATAAATGTGCGGTTTCATTGTCCTTAAACTCTAGAGGCTATTTAATGTAAGACCTTCATTGTCCAGTACAGAGGCTTCCTCCATATGACTGTTGAGCATATGAAATGTGCTTAGTGCAACTTAGGAAATGACTTTTCAATTTTAATTAATTGTAAAAACCGAAGCCATGTAGAATATGTATTGATTACATGTTGAAATGATATTTGGCATATATTGGGATATATGAAAATATTACTAAAATTTCACTCATTTCTTTTTACTTATTTTAATGGGAGTACTAAAAAATTTAAAATTAAATATTTGGCCTACATTATATTTATTTCTATTGGACAGAGCTGATCTAGATGAGTGATTCTCAAACTTTAATGCACATGTGAATCACTTGGTAATCTTGTTAAAATTTAGGTTCTGGTTTAGTAGGTTGGGTCAGATCGTGAAATTCTAACTTGCTCTCAGAATAATGATGCTACTGATCCAGGTACCACACAGCGAGGAACAAACTGACCTCTAATTCTACCTCTGCCTGGAAGTGACTGTGACTTTGAAATTTGATCTTTCTGAGCTTTATTTTCCTTATCTGGCACAGAGTAAAGTGTGGTAACCCCCAAGGTCTCAGTCCAAAAATTGATGATCCTATGGTTCCTTTACTTTCATGCTACACAAGTTGTTACTTCTGTCTGTGTAACTTGGTTCAAACAGTTCCTGTCTCTTGAAATGGCATGTTTTAACTTTTCTGCTCCAATACCATTTATCTTAATGACCTACGCAAATTCTATGCCAACTCTTCTTTGCCTTATCAAAAATCCTAGTATACTACTTTGTATTTTTTTGTTGTTGTTGAGTTGGAGTCTCATCTGTCACTCAGGCTGGAGTGCAGTGGCATGATCATGGCTCACTGCAGTCTTGACTTCCTGGACTCAAGCAATCCTTTTACATCAGCCTCCTGAGTAGCTAGGAGTATAGGTGCATGTCACCATATCTGGTGGCATTAATTTTTTGTGGAAACGATGTCTTGCTTTGTTGTCCAGGTTGGTCTTGAACTCCTGGGCTCAAGCGATTCTCCTGCATCGGCCTCACAAAATGCTGGATTTACAGGTGTGAGCCACTGTGCCTAGCCTTTTAAAAAATTTCTTCAGGTGTATTATAAACTTTTGGGAGACAAGGAAGTTTTTGTAGCTTTAATGAGCAATTTTTTTCTATGTGCTTAATCATCTTTTAAATTTTTTTGTTATAGAAGAGACAAGGTTTTGCTATGTTGCCCAGGCTGGTCTTAAACTCTTGGGCTCAAGTAATGTGCCCACCTTGTCCTCCCACAGTGCTGGGATTACAGGTGTGAGCCATTGCGCCCAGCTGTGCTTGATCATCTTTTAAAGTTGTGGTTTTCTGAGGAAACATGGTATATTAGTTAGCTTGTTCCACTTATATCCAGAAATATTTATCTTGCAACCAAAATGCTTTGTGAGTAGAATTCTTTGACATGAATGTTTTGAACTACATGAGCTACATTATTTTTCTTCTTGCCTAAAGGACCCTCATTTTCTTTAGCAAAGATGATCAAAGAAAGAAATATATGTGCATGTTACTGCAAATGTTTTACAACTTTTAAAACGTAAGTCATTATTTTGGTAGTCTGAGTCACATTTTTTTATTGGGTACCTTTTATAAAATCAAGGTGTAGCTAAAATCAGTAAATTTATATGAATATTCATAGAAGCTTAGCGGTCTCTCATATTGTTCTGAAGATAATCTTTATGGTATTAACAGAATTGGAATAGAAAGTTGAATACAGAAGCTTCTTATTACATTTTGGGAGTTTTCCAGCTTTAGGATCTGGGACATTAGCACTGTTTTTAGTTATGTGTTTTCATGTACATGTTTATTTTACATTTTTTTAATGTATAAGAAGTATGGTTATAACATATGCCTAAGGATTTTCACTTATTTAGATCAGGACTTCTTTGTCAGTATTTTGTTGTGTGGTTCCTTTAGAAGAAATAGCCTTTAAGCTTTTATTTTAAAGATGCACATTTTCGATTTAAACCTGTTAAAATATCTAACATTTTAATTTTGTGATCCCCCCCCCCATCTAGGTATAAGCCATTACGACGCAGGGTGATTTGGCTCATTGGTCAGTGGATTTCTGTGAAATTCAAGTCTGACTTAAGACCCATGCTGTATGAAGCAATTTGTAACTTGCTTCAAGATCAAGATTTAGTGGTATGTTCATTGAATGTCTTAAAGGAGTTATTTTTATAACGTTCAATGTATGCTAGCCTTTAATTTCACTAACAGTGTATATATTTTTTAGAATGCTTATGGCCTTTCACTGTAGTGGTTATTAGTTATGGCTTGGTGAGCAGTTTGATTTGAGAGTACAAAGTCTTTTGATTATTGTTTGCCCTTCCCATTACTACATTAAAATTTTTATTAACTCAATTATTCTAAAATAATGTATAATTTCTTAGTAAGAAAAAAAGAAGGAAGTTAGTTTTTTAAGATCTTTTTACTTTATCATTGAGATAGCATTGTTATCTATTTCACCCTTACTGATGATTCTTTGCGCCTCATTTTTGAGGATTTGTTAAAAAGCCTTTGGAATTAGTGTTTGTTTTTGGAATTTTTCTTTATTTATGGTGTTTACATAATATTCTTGATTTTGTGTTACTGAAAATTTGATAGTGTGTTCTCTTCCCCATAGCCCTTACAAAGCAGTAGATTTGCTGCTTTATTTTATAGGTCAGTTACTTAAATGATACTTTTAAGAAGTTTAAAATTGTATAATATAGGTTCTTTTCTTTTTTTTCTGTTAGTGCTTCATTATATGCCTGAGTGAATACATTAATGACTTAATGTACACTTTCTTTGTCTTGAACTTAGATTTGACTCCAGCATAGTCTTTAAAAAAGTGAATCTGACTGGGTGCAGTGGCTCACACCTGTAAACCCAGCACTTTTGGAAGCCAAGGCAGGAGGTTTGCTTGAGCTCAGGAACTAGAGATCAGCTTAGGCAACACAGTGAGACCTTGTCTTTACAAAAAAAATTTAAAAACCCAGACATGGTGGCATGTGCCTGTTGTCCCACCTGCTTAGGAGACTGAGGAGGAAGGATTGCCTGAGCCCAGGAAGTTGAGGCTGCAGTGATCCCTGATTGTCACTGCAGCCTGGTTGACAGAGTGAGACCCCTGACTCAAAAGAACAAAAAAGTGAATCCAGTTGTCATTTCCTGACTTTCGAATTGTTTTAGATAAAGATTAAGTGTTTTTTTTCCTCCCTGAATTATGCTAATTATCTAATTATTATCTAATTATTTCTCAGTGTTCCTTCCCTACCCTCCATCCCCACTTTTATTTTTTTTAGTTTGAACCTGCCTGATTTTCCTGCCTATCAGCAAAGGCTTGGGTATACTTTTATTTACATATGCTATCATAAATAAACTATTTGCAGTGTTCACTGAAGGAAAACAAAATTAGAAAGATAAATTTGCTATAGAAACATGGTTCATATCAAAGTCAAATAGAACTGATAATCTTCGAATTTTCTATTGTCTACTATGTGTACTTTGTGTAAATAATTTATTTCTAATTTAATTTAACAATTTAATTTACTTTTGAGTTGGGGTCTCACTCTGTTGCCCAGGCTGGAGTGCAGTTCTGGAGCACAGCTTACCTCAGCCTTGACCTCTTGGGCTCAGGCCCCTCTTCACCTCAGCCTCCAGAGTAGCCAGGACTATAGGCACATGAAACCATGCCCAGCTAATTTTTAAATTTTTGTTGAGACAAGGTTTCACTGTGTTTGCTAGGCTGGTCTCAAACTCCTGGGTTTAAGTACTCTTCTAGCCTCAGCTTCCCAAAGTGCTGGGATTACAGGTGTGAACTGCAGTGCCCAGCAAGTAATTTATTTTAAATATCATTCTGTAATTATTCAATAGTATAAGCATGAGGAGTTACGAGGGAACTCAGTTTATTTTACTGTTTTTGACCTAACTGCTTCTAAAATTCCTATTTGCTGAGATTAAGTTATTTTTATAATTGCTTTAGAATAAAACATAGGTTTAAACTTTTTGTTTTCCTAGTTGGAAATATTATATGCTCTTCTGTCATAAGTATTGAGAAAAGACATTTCATGTTTCACAATTGTGTTACAAAAGGATTAAATTTCAGTTAAGCTATTGTTGAGAAGTGGAGAAATTTGCTTGGGTCTTAGACTCTTTTATAATGAGCCTGTTAAAAAATAAAAGAGAAAAATGAATTATTTTGCCCAGCACTTTAAAAACAGAGTATTAATTCTACCAGGTGTCAGGAAGTGTTATTGGATAGAAAGTGATTTGTGTTCAGATAAGTTTGGAGAACTCTGGCCTGAATATTCAGATAGGCCTCTTAACTACAGGACTGAGGAGAATCTTTAAAAATGTACATTTGCACTATGACTATCCAAGATGGCTAATACATTAATATTCATGGATTATACTTGGAGGAAATGCTGCTTTAGGTTCAGCCTTTGCCCTTTCATTTTTTAACATCTTCTGGTGGCTGCATCTCATACTTACATCTTTCGTATGTTTTATCCTGTCACCATTGTTAACAGATTTTTAAGAAGATTGTTTTTAGTAAGTTACCAAGTTAATGTTGAACAGTTTGGTCTTTTTTAAGTACGTTTAAAAATCAAGAATATACACATTATCCTGCTTTAATTTCAGCTGTGAGAAATACCGACTAATGAAATATGTAAAGATACATGCACATATACAATACTGTATAAACATATAAAGACATACATATATATATACAAAAATGAAAATGTGCATTTTTAATGACTAAACATACACAGATGTGTGTGTCACACAATTAAGTCAAATGACTGAACACTGAGGAAAAGTTAACCCAGTATTTCAAATAAACCCCAAACCATCACTCTGTTTGCATTTTATTTCCTCATATCAACCATAATGTTAAACTGTCATATAGCTACCAGAGGTAGAGACCTCTGACACCCAGTGGCCTCTGATATTATGAAATCTGTGGAGCCCTACACTAACTGGAGAAGTTGCTTCTTCCAGCTGCCGCACTGTTTCTACTGTGTCATAAGCATGTAAATCCTGATGAATCTGAATCCTCTCTGGCTTTTAGAATCTGCACTCTCTTGCTTCAGTGCTCCTTTTATGGACTTGGGATAGACTTAATACTGAGCAACTACAATTGTCCATGTTCTTATAAGGAGATGGCTATAAAGTATGGAAATAGCTTATAGTTTTTTTAACTCTTTAAAAGTTAAATTCAGTAAAAGAAGAAGGAAAATCTAGAGACTAACATAACAAGCACTTGTGTGCTTATTATCCAGCTTTTCATATTTTCATTGTAATATTTTTCATGTATATTTTTCAAATATTTAAGAAGTAAAACATTACCATTGCCATTGAATTCATATATATCTTTTCAGTCTTATTCTGTTGTCTTTTGTTAAGCTGAGGTTTTAATTTTAATTGTCAGATTTATTGATTTTTGGGGGGTACTTTTTGTTTCTTGTTTAAGAAATCCTTTTTCTTTACCCTTGATTCTTTATTCTATCTGAAATTTATTTTTGAATATGTTGTGAAATAATGTTATATTTTTGTTTTTATATTTTAATGTAAACATAAGGACAGCAATGCTACAATGATTTATTGAATAATACATAATTTTCCTAGCAAGTTAATGAGTGAATGTGAAGGCCTAGGACATTACTGTATACTACCATAGACTTTATAAATACTGTACACTTAGGCTACACTAAATTTATTTTAAAATGCTTTTTTCTTCAATAATGAGTTAATCATAGTTTACTGTACTTTATAAACTTAAAAAATTGTTTTAAACTTTTGAACTCTTGTAATAACACTTAGTGTAAAACACAAGCATATGTACATCTGTGCAACAATATTTCCTTTTATTACATCCTTATTAATAAACTTTTTTCTGTTTTAACATTTAAAAAATTTTTTTACTTAAAAAATTTTTGTTAAAAAAAAAAAGACACAAAAACACACATTAGCCTAGGCCTACAGGGGTCAGGATCATCAATATAACTGTCTTCTTCTTTTTTTTTAGTCATAAATGTGTTGTTTTTTATTAAAGCCCCAGAACATACACATATATTAACATATCTGATTGTTCACTGTCATTGTTTGTGTGATTTATCTGTACTAAATTTTATCACATCTTGTGCAAATGGGTTGGTGGCTGCTTTCAAGGCTTGCCCAGGTATCTATTTGTCTAGAACACTTGGCAAATGGCTGAGATAAATGATCTGTACTTCCTGAGAGCACAAATGTATTTCTAGAGGTCAGCGTATTGAGTGATCTGTTGATGAACTGTAGAAGTGAAAACCAGCAGCCAAGGCAAGACAGAACAATAGAAAAAGCTGAAAGTTAAATGACCAGAGAGATGGAAATGATAGACACTAGGGACGCCAATAAGGGGGAAGGTAAGGAGGGGTTGGCATGCAATGTTCACTATGGAGGGTGGACCACCTGTAACCCAGTCGTCACCATTACACAGTGTCAATTTAACAAGCATGCACTTGTATCCCCTGATTCTATAATGAAAATAAAAAGTGAAGGTGGCCCTGAGTTGGGAGGTACTGAACAGCAAGACTCTGGTGTTTTCTTTTTTCTTTTTTTTAATTTTAAGTATATGGGATACAATTCAGGGTTGGGTATATAAATGTTCATTCTGCAGGTATCCTTGTTGTTGAGGTATGCTCCCCTCATCCCCTGGCAGTTTCTTACTACTGCCAATCCTGTCCGCCCCCCCGCCAGGCAGTTTCCCACTACTGCCAATCCCTTTCTTGTAGTATTATGATGGTTGTTCAAGGTCCACTTATGAGTGAGAACATGTGACACTCAGCTCTTTGTTTCTGTGATAGATCACTCAGTATTATAGCCTCTAAGTCCATCCAAGTTGCTGCGAAGTTCATAATTTTCTCCTTCTTTATGTTTGCATAGTATTCCATTGTGTATATGTACCACATTTTTTTAATAGTCCTGTTTCAATGGGAAGCACGGTTGGTTCCATGTTTTTGCTATTGTGAATAATGCTGCAATAAAATGAGTGTGCAGGTATCTTTTTCATAGAGTGATTTGAGTTCCTCCAGGTATATTCCCAGTAGGGAGATTGTGGGGTCATATGGGAGGTTGATTTTTAGATCTTTTAGGAATGGCCAAACTGTTTTCCACAGAGGCTGTACTAGTGTACAGTGAAGAAGTGTTCCCTTTTTGCTGCATCCTCTCCAACATCTGCTGTTTTTGTTGTTGATGATGGCCATTCTGACTGGAGTTAGGTGATAACTCAGTGTAGTTTTCATTTGCATATTTTTGATGACTAGTGAGGCTGAGCATTTTTTCACATATCTGTTGGCTGCTCATATGTCTTCTTTTGAGAAGTGCCTATTCATACTTTTTGTCCACTTTGTAATGAGGGTGTTTGTTTTTTTCTTTTTGGCACATTTGAGTTCCTTGTTGAGCGTACACATTAGGCCTTTGTCGGATATACAGTTGGCAAATATTTTTTTCCCAGTCTGTGGGCTGTTCCCTGCTCTCTCAATGGTTTCTTTGGCTTTGCAGAAGATTGTAAGTTTGATGAGGTCCCACTTGTCTATTTTATCTCTTATGGCAAGGGCACTTGGGGTTTTAATCAGGAATTGGTTGCCAGTTCCATTTTCCATAAGGGTGTCTCCTGCATTTTCTAAGGTTCTTATAGTTTTACACTTAGGTCTTTGATCCATTTAGAGTTGATTTTTGTGTATGGTGATCGGTAGGAATCTTATTTTAATCTTTTGCATGTGATCAGCCAGTTTTCCCAGCACCATTTACTGAATAGGTTCTCCTCTTCCCACTGGTTCATGGTGGAGGCTTTTTCGAAGATGAGTTGGTTGAGAAATTGAAGTTTGGCTTCTGGAATCTGTATCCTCTTCCATTGGTCTATATGCTTGTTCTTGTACCAATACCAGCCTATTTTGAGTATCGTCTTCTACTTCCACATCTTGTCCCACTGGGAGGTCTTCAGGGGTAGTAACACACTTGGAGCCATCATTTCCTATGTTAACAATGTCTTCTTCTGGAATACCTCCTGAAGGGCCTTGCTGGGGCAGTTTTACAGTTAATTTACAGAAAACAAAAACAGAAACAAACCCAAGTAAAGGAATAAAAACTATAGAGTATAGCATAGTAATTACATAAACCAGTAACATAGCTGTTTACTATTATTATTATTATTTTTGAGTTGGAGTCTCACTCTTGTCACCCAGGCTGGAGTGCAGTGGCACACTCATGGCCACCACAGCTTCGACCTGCTGGACTTAGGCAATCTTTCCACCTCAGCCTTCCAAGTAGCTGGAACTACAGATGGCACGCCACCACACCCAGCTGTATTAAGTATTATGTACTGTACATAATTATATGCACTATACTTTTATGCGACCAGCAGTGCAATAGGTATGTTTTTACCAGCATCATCACAAACACAGACGGAATGTGATGCACTACAGCGTTCCAATGGCCACAGTGTCACTGTGTGATAGGACTTTTTTAACTCCATTATAATCTTATGGGACCAGCATTGTATATGTAGTCTGTTGTGACTGAAACGTTATTATGAATTACATAACAGTAGTGAATTTTCAAAAATGGACAGTTACTTAGTGGAGTTCAATATGGGACTTTCAGTGGCATGAGCAAGACTGTTTTTCCACTTTGTGTTTTTGGCGGGTCTTTCAGTTTTGTCAATTTTTTGTCTTACAGTTTTTATTTTGTTTTTCTATTTGCCTATCCTCTGCATCTTGACATTGCTGCAAGTTTTAAACTCTTGGCTTGTTTGTGTTTTGAAAGATGCCAGAATGAATTCTGAATTCTTTTTTTTTTTTTTTTGAGTTGGAGTCTCACTCCGTCGCCCAGAGTGGAGTGCAGTGGCCTCGACCTGCTGGGCTCCGGCGATCCTTCCAAGTAGCTGGAACTACAGGCGCACGCTACCACGCCCGGCTAGTTTTGATTTATTGTAGAGATGAGATCTTGCCAAGTTGACCAGGCGGGTCTGGAACCCGCGGGCTCAGGCAATCCACTCACCTCAGCCTCTCAAAGCGCGGGATTACAGGCTGAGCCACCGAGCCCGGCTAGAATTCTGAATTCAATTATACTTATTACTGAATATAATTGCCAAAGTAAATATAAAATAATCCGTGTTTGCGACATCAAAATATTAGGCCAATAAAACAGGAAGAAAGGAAACCTTACTTAAGTAAGTTTCTTGTAGTCAGTTTTGGGTTTGTAATTGATATGTCTGGTATCTACTATATATGTGAGTTTAGAATTTTTTTTCTTAAAAGGAAATGAATAAATTGAAGGTTTTTAAAAATCCTTTTAGGAAACTTATTTATATGTATTTCAGAAGAAATATATCAAATTTTGTAATTGATTTATCTTGATTTTATTGCAGAATAGAGGAAAAAAGTACTCTAGTAATACGTAGTAGTAGTAGTAGTAGTACCAATGTATAGGATAGTATTATTCATATTAGTAACTCTTATGCCTGGCATGGCATCACATCTTAGAAAATATTTATTGAGGGTACCTGACCTCAAACCAGGCAAAGTGGGGCCCAAAGGTAGACCCAAGAACTTTGCCTGTACAATGACCACTTGTATACCTAATACTGAATTGTCCCCCACGTCTTTCAAATTAAAATAATAAAAATGTTTATTGGAAGAAGTAGGAGAGAATCCACGAATAAGGGTGACTTCTTAAAGAATTAAATTATGATGTCATTTTATTTCTTGTTAGCAGATTATTATTTTATGTCTACCTTGTATATATTTTCCTGGTGGTCTTATATCCCCGAGACACTATTTCTGGCCGCTCACCATGCTCACTACTTTAATCTGTGGACTGCCTTCACTGCTATGGGTAGGATGTAGGAGTGGTCAGGCATTAGGCTAATCCAAATCCACCTAATTATTCCAAGGCTCATTCACAGTGACACCGGCGTGGAAGTTTCTGGTTATGCTTACCTTTGAGCAGTATTCTTTGGAAGGAGTGTTGATCTGTGGTTTCTTCTTGTTCATTTCTCTGCTGCTGTTACCATTTAGGAGATCCTTTCAAAGTTTCTTATATCTTGATGCCACTTACTCTACCAGTGTGGAATGAGTCTGTTACCTTTTCTGAGGTTTCACCGAGAGATAGGGTAGACTTAGAGGCTGAGCGAACTGCATCCAGTTTTTAATACTTAAGGTCTTATTTTCCTTCAGAAGATTTGAATTTATTCTGTGAAAAGTCATGTTTAGAGTCTTATTGAAGGAGTGTTTTTAGCAAGTATTTCTTGAACAATTAGTGGCCTCAGAATGTGTTAGATTCTCTTCTACCAGTCTTCTAGCATACTTCCTAACTCTTCATTTTGTAAATTCAAGTTTTGATTTTTCCCCTTTTTGCTTATGAATTGCTGCCAAATTCATCTTATCTCTATGTGGTAAGTACCTCTTACTTCTTTTAAAGCTCAAGGAGAGCCAGCTTTGTTCTTATTTTTATTTATCATACCATTTTAAATGCTCTTCTCTTAGAAAGTCTGTCTTTTGACTTTCCCTTATGATCTTTTTGTTCTTACAGTTAAACTGAAATGCAGGCAGGTCATCTCAGTTCATTTTACCTTTTTCTCTGCATGTGGTACTGCACTGACCTTTACTAGGAAGGAAAATACATCTAATTTCATTCAAATGTCTTTTGTTTCATATATTTATTTGCATAAATGTTATGGCTAGGCTATTGCACCTCTAAATAAATGGTATTGGTCTTTTGTAGACGATCGTCAAGAGACTCAAAGGCTAGCATGCTGCCAGTTTGATTTCCTGTTTCATTCTCTTTTTTTTTTGAGTTGGAGTCTCACTCTGTCGCCCAGACTGGAGTGCAGTGGCACGCTCCCGGCCACTGCAGCCTCGGCCTGCTGGGCTCCAGTGATCCTTCCGCCTCAGCCTTCCAAGTAGCTGGAACTACAGGCGCGCGCTACCACGCCCAGCTAATTTTTGATTTATTGTAAAGACGAGGTCTCGCCAAGTTGCCCAGGTGGGTCTTGAACCCGCGGGCTCAGGCATTCCACTCACCTCAGCCTCCCAGAGTGCTGGGATTACAGGCTGAGCCACCCGAGTTTGGCCCTGTTTCATTCTTGAGGGGCTTTCCTGTCCTGATGTCTATGAATTATTAATACAGCACTTGTTGTATACTTGCTGTGTACTAAATGCTGGGAATTTAAAGATGATTAGACATAGGCCATGTCCTCAAAGGTATTAGCCTGTGTTTAATCTTTTCAAGTTAGCCATTTTTATTAGTAGTTATTTAATATCTGTTTCCTTCTCCTCCCCCCCATCTTAAGCTCTGAGAGGGCAAGGACTTGGTTTGTTTTACTCAGCTTTTTCTATAGCATCTAATACAATGCCTGATAATAGTTCCTCGTCAGATATTTTTGATTAAATACATGATCATACAGTCTTTCCATGAGGTCTTTTTGTAATAGAACATGTAGCACAATGGTTTGCACATTTTAGATAATCAGCAGTTTTGTTAAATCACTTAAAAATCTGCACATGTTCTCATTGCCTTTAGAGACAGTGAATAAAAGTAAAAGGCAGGGGAAAAGCATTCATTGTAGGCTCTTGAGATCTGTGAATTTGGCAGGAGAGGACTTAACATTTGGTGAAAGTGCCTAATTGGCATCTCAAGACCCAGAAGTTTCTAAAAAGTGTCCCAAAAAGCTTTCTGAAAAATGACTGCAAAGAAAAAACCAGTTAATATAGGTATGGAAAGAGTAGCATCTAAGAAAGTCATGGCACTTAGCTAGGAAATAAAAGTTTTAGCTATATTATTTTACTAAGTAGAGCATTGAATTTAATCATGGCTTGAGTTCAAGTCACTTTATGTAAAAACGATGAATATGTTAGCGTGCGCCAATTTAATTGCTTAAGCTAGAGGTAAAACTTGGAAGAGAATGAAATTATGTTGTAATTATATGATTTGTAGCATGCTGATACACATAAATATGATTTGGGAGGCCGGGAGTTTGTGTAAACCTTTCTCCATTTGTGAACTTAGGGATCCCAGTATATTTTGGGGGGCATTTCAAAGATATACTGTGATTGAAGTTACAGATGGCAATTTGTGTTCCCTCCCCATGCCTTCTCCTCATTGTCTCCTCCTGCACCCTTCACTTACACATCTTCCAGCTTGCCCAGCCTCACCCTGTTTCCTGCTTCTCAGCCTTCCCTTTTCCTGGAGGTCACCTGTATGCTATTCTTCCTCAATCCCACGCTCTCCACATTCCTTATGGCAAATTATTTTCCTTCCTGGAAGCAATTACTGGATTAAAGGCTTCCCAAGCAAATTATGGGAAATGGAGAAGAGAAGGAATACTGCTTTACCTTCTCTTCTTATTCTTTGCTGCTAACTAAGGGGAGTATCCTTTTATTTCTAGATTTTTTATATGCTCTGTGACTTTAATTTTAATAGAAGGTGTAAATAAAGTGATTTGTAATAGAAGTTTGTTTTGATATTAATTATGGTTAGTCATTCTGGAATGATTAAAAAACTTATGATGTACTTCTTTTTAGGTCCGTATTGAAACTGCTACAACCTTGAAGTTAAATATCCTTTTAAAAATACTTAATTGAGAAGAATTTTGTTAACATTTTTAAATTGTTACTTATTTTGTGAAATTAATATGTGGGATAGTGTAAAATATAGTTTTTGATTGGTTTATTACATTTGTTTTAGATATATATTTTATCTTGTTAAAACTGATATATTCTTAGTATTCTTTAACTGCTCTTTACCTGTTGATGATTTTGAATTTAGAACAGATCAGTTTCTCCCGGTAAGGATATTCATTTTCAGGTTTTTAAAAAAAATCATTTTTGCTTATGTCTTTGAATATTGTGTTATTATATAGCTAGAATTATATATATGTGTGTGTTACTTATTAAAGCTGAATTTAAAAGTAGGCTGCATTGGATTATTTTAGAGGATTTAACTTTTATTTGTAACAGTTCTAGTAATTTTTACTGGTATTAGTTCTCTTCTATCTACTTATTTTTATTTAATTATTGAGTTACCTATTTTGAAGCTGATTGCCAAATTTTCTTTTCTCATAAGAAAAGATCTAGTACCTTCTGTTTTGTATCTGTTACTTATACTCCTTATGTTAATTCCCTGTATTATTTGTGTTTGTGTATTGGTATCCTATACACTAGATTACAGATTACTCATGAAGCAGAATACTCTTTACTCAACCTCAGCACGTTAGCATGGTGCTTTCACATAGTTGGTACTCAGTGAGTACTTGTTAAACTCACTGATAACATTGCGGTGGTAGTGTTTACTCTTAAGAGGACTAGGTGAGAAGAAAGTTATTTGATAAAATGTCTACTTATACTTCTTATGGGGGCCATAAATGGGGACACTTCTAAAGCAGTGATTTTTTTAAAAAAATAAAATAATCACTAAATATTTTTAAATGGAAGAAACTGTTTTAGAAATTAGTATAAAAATGACTCAAATATCTGAAAAAACAAATGTCTGTTTTGTGTAACTGCCTGCAATTTGTCTGTTCCTAGCAATTTTCATAGTGTCAGAGTTCACAGCCAGAATCTGGAAATTTGTTTTCTGTCGCCCGATAAGAAATATTATATATTTGTAGAATAACAAGTATATGCACCTCCATGAAACATGCTAAGGGCCACATTAGATGGCTGGCATGGGAGTGCAATAATTGGTGGTTTTTTTGCTTTAAAGAGCAGGTCTTGCAAAAACAAAACATTGTGTTGCTGGCAGCAGGTATATGTTGGAAGAGCAGCAATAGGCATTCGTCATGGCTTAGTTAACGGTAGAAAATGTCAGCACACAGTTTATGTACTCTTCCTCTAAACATTATTCAGTTAGTGGTTGAATTGAATTCTGACATGGACACATTTAGCAGCATTAAAGAAAAAAAGTCACCGTCTTATGTCATGGTGGAGTGAACAATTTAAAGTTGTTTGGGTAATGCTAGGCTTTTGACTTTCTGTTTGTCTTTTGTTGCTTTGAAATTAGTTTTATTTATTTCCGTTTGTATGTATGTAGACATCTTTATGTTTCTATTCTAAACCTTTCTTTTTTTTTTTAACCTGCAGTATTTGGAAACTATGTTCACACTACTTTTTCAGTTACTGCAGCAAGTTACAGAATGTGACACAAAGATGCACGTTTTGCATGTCCTTTCTTGCGTGATTGAGAGAGTCAACATGCAGGTAATTTCATTGTAAAATACGAAAATTAGTCAGAAGGGTGAGTAGGATATATGTAGAATTCCTTAATATCTTTGAAATAGACATTATTTAAAAGTTAAAACATTCATTAAAATGCTTTCACCTTGTAGGTTGTGATTTCAGTTATGTATTATTCAAAATTGACATTTATATTTGAGTTTTTAAAAAAGACAGAGAATTAAAATAACAAAAAATTGGATCAACAATGTAGAGGCATTTAGAAAGCAGAATTTTTGGTGACTTAGAAGATCCAGCTAATATTTAATAATACTTCTTGAAATTCAGGTTGTTTGAGGACATAGCCACAAGTGTCTGTTAACAAATGCAATTGTTCTCAGAAGCCTATGATTTTAATTTTAAAATTTAAGTATGTTTCTAATTTAGTTGGCATTATATTTACATTTGACTTAATATAAAAATGGTGTGGAAAGTTCTTAACATTTAAATTGTTCAACTTCCTCATCACTCTTAATCTTTGTGAGAATTTATTAATTCAGGAAAGCACACTGTAGTTATTCTGTGGCTTCTTACATCCTAGTTTACCACTGCATATACTTGTTTGAAAAGCACTGAAGCACATCTGTGAAGTATTAGGGGAGGATAACTGATTTGAATTTCACAGACTTAGAGTCTACTCTTGGATATGCTATTAGTGAATTCTAATACCTTGAGCTTGTTTATTAATTCTAAAGCAGTTGATGAGAATAGCTATCAACTATTGAGTAATGACAGCGTACCAACTTATGTGCTAAGCACTTTGTATATATTTCTCACTTAATCCTCACAAAAACCTTGAGGTAGGAATTAGAATTTATTATCTCAAACAATTTGAGACTTTAAAGAACTTCTCAAAGTTCATACATTTTACTTTACTGCCAGTATTCAGACTCGACATTCTGTAACTCCTGTAGTAGATTTGAGTCACTATTAATCATTTTGAGCAGATCTGGGTATTGGTGTCTAAAAGTAGTAATATCTTACAAATTATCTGATGGTGGTTTTTCTTTTTTCTTTCTTTCTTTCTTTTTTTTTTTTAGTCAGGATCTCACTCTTTTACCCAGGCTGGCAAGCAGTGACACAATCACAGCTCATCACAGCCTTCAATTTAGGGGCTCAAGTGATCCTCCTGTCAGCCTTCTGAGTAGCTGGGAGTACAGGCGCATGTCACCACACCTGGCTTATTTCATAAAAGTTTTTTGTGGGGACAAGGACTCACTATGTTGCTGGGCACGAACTCATAGGTTCAAGCAATCCTCCTACCTTGGCCTCCCAAAATATTGGGATTCCAGGCATGAGCCACTGTGCCTGGCTAAATCTAGTTTTTAAACAACATTGAGAGAGTTTGGTTACACAGATAATTGCAGGTTAATTGCAACCTGGCGTCTGTTTTTTTTGTTGTTGGTTTGTTTTTTGTGTGTGTGTTGGAGTCTCACTTCGTTGCCCAGGCTGGCCATTGCACGTCGACCTGCTGGGCTCAGGCGATCTTTCTGCCTCAGCCTTTCAAGCAGCTGGAACTATAGGCGTGTGCTACCACACCCCGCTAATTTTTTGATTTATTGTAGAGATGAGGTCCCACCAAGTTGCCCAGGCTGTTCTTGAACCCGTGGGCTCAGGCAGTTGTCTTACCTTGGCCTCCCAAAGTGCTGGGAATACAGGCTTGAGCCACCACACCCAGTCTGGTTTTGTTTTTTGAGTCAGAATCTCACTCCAGGGTAGAGTGCAGTGGCATGATCATGTTTCACTGCAGTATGGGGCTCAGGCAATCTTTTCATGTCAGCCTCCCAGGTAACTGGGACTACAGGCACACGCCACCACACCCGGTTAATTTTTAAAATTTATTTTAGAGACAAGGTCGCAGTTTCCCAGACTGGCTTTGAACTCCTGGGCTCAAGCTGTCCTCTGGCCTTGGCCTCCCTAAGTGCTAGGATTATGGGTCTGAACCATTGTGCCTGGCTCAACTGTTTTTTAAATTAATTTTAAGTCCTTGACTCTGCTGTTTATCTTGAGCAAGGTTTTTATTTAACTTTGTGTCCTCCTGTTTAAAATGGTAAAGTTAATTCTGACTTCACCTAACTTACAGGATTTTATGAATGTGAAAGTATTACACATGTCCAGTATGCTCCAGGTACTGTACAATTGCAATAAATTGTTTTGCTTTTTAAAAGTTGATCATAAAAACAGATTTGGCCATTTTCTATAATCTTATTTAGATATATCTGGCTAATGCATATTTCTTAAAGAAGTTTTTTTCTTTTTATAAAAATGTATTTTTTTTACCTTTGTCTCTTGAAACCTTAACTAAACCTTTTTCTCCAAAATCTTGAAATTATTTTTGCTTAGTAAATCCAAAAATGCTTTTTTTTTTCTTCTTTTTTTTTAAAGAAGGATTTATTGAGAGGACAGAAAAGCTCCCAGTGGGAGGGGACCCAAGGGGGTTGCCTGCTTTTGTGTTTCTATCCACATTCTTCTTTTAGAACACAAATAGCCCAAGCAGCTCAGGTGACTATCCCATCAATAAATAACAATACAATACGTTATCTAGTAGTAGTTTTTATTTTCAAAACTCAGACTGAGATAGGAAATGATTGAGAAAAGTATATTCAGTTGTTGGATTCTTTAACTTTTTCCCATGTTAACCTTTGAATATTCCTGTCACTTATATGCTTTTTGCATTTATCCCTCAACTATCTTTCATATGCTAATTTACTTTTATTCATTAGCAGCAAACTTTTTAAAAAAATAAAATAAAATGAGGCAGAGTCTCACTTTGTTACCCAGTCTGTACTCAGATTCCTGGCCTCAGGTGATCCTCCAGTCTCAGCCTCCTGAGTAGCTGACACTATAGGAGCATGATGGTACACCTGGTTTCATTTATTTTTTTTTTAAAGATAAACTTGATTTGAATCATTTTTATGATGATATTAGGCTGCAAATATTTAGTTCCCTCTTACAACAGTGCTTCCTGATACATATAGTTTAATTTTGAAATTTCAGTGAAGTTACTAAATACTTGTACCATAGTATGTAATTATTTGAAAATTATAATTTCTCTCCTTTTTGAAAAAGTAGTTGAAAATCTACAAATAGATTATTCTAGTGCAGAGATCCCATAACTACATAGTTTGAATAAATATGTAATAATTAGTTGTGTTGTGAGGCAGTCTTTGAGTTTGTGCGTTTCTGAAGAAAGAGAACAAAAGTAAAAGACCTCTGTGAAATAGAAAATGTTTTATCTAAAATATGAATGTCATTAGGGACTTACAATATTTTTTTAACTCCCTGAGGGTAGAAGCCCTTGTAAAAAATTTGTTGGACTGTTAACATATTTGATTTTCATGTTTTCAGTAGTGAATAAAAGTGGAGTTCTTTATATATATGAACTAACGTGACAAATACACATAGCACTTCTCTAACACCCCAACTTCTGTGGTACTAACACTTAACATAAGATCTGCCCTCCTAACAAAATGTTAAGTGTACAATGCTTTATTGTGTCGTTTGGTATAGTGTCCTATAGCAGATCCCTAAGCTTATTCATTTTGTTTAACTGAAACTTTATGCCTATTGATTAGTAAGTCTCCATTTCTCTTTCCCCCTAGACCCTGGCAACCACCATTCCACTCTCTGATTCTCTGAATTTGACTGTTTTAGATACCTTATATAAATAGAATTATGCAGTGGTTTCCTTTCTGTGACTGGCTTGTTTCATTTAGAATACTGTCTTCAAGGTTCATCTATGCTGTTCCATATTGCAGAATTTCCTTTTGTTTTTAAGGCCAAATAGTATGTATGTGTCGTTGTATGTGTATACCACAAGCCCTTTATTCATTCATCTGCTGGTGGATATTTAGGTTGTTTCTACATATTGACTTTTGTGAATAGTGCTACAACGAACATGGGGGTGCTAATAATCTCTGACATCCTGATTTCTGTTATTTTAGATAAATGCCTACAATGGGATTGCTGGATGACATAGTAGTTCTAGTTTTCATTTTTTGAGGAGCCTCCATACTCTTTTGCATAACAGCTGTAACTTTTTGCTTTCCCATCAACAGAGTATAAGAGTTTCAGTTTCTCCACACTGTTGCCAACATCTGTGTTGTCTTTTTTTATTTTTATAACAGCGACTCTTGGTGTGAGGTAATGTCTCATTATGGATTTGATTTGACTATAAAACATTCTTAATTCTGTTTGATTTTTCAAATGTTATGCAAATAATTAAAACTGCCCTGCCCCCAAAAGCCCATGTTATAATCTTTTTCGGAATTGTATATGGACAGTATTTTTTCTTTTCACTGAAAAATTTGAGACTTATAGAAAAGTTTCAAGAATAGATCAACACTCACTTTCCACCTAGTTTATAGATTGTTATTGGTAAACCACTTGAATTTTAGTTGTAGATATCATGATACTTCACCCCAAAATGTTAAACCTCTTCTTCTTGTTAAGAGTTAAACACTCCTTTTCCTTTATTGCCTCAACCATGATTAGACTCGGGAAACTAAACACTGATGTAGTACTATTATCTAATATCATATTAATATTCAGATTTCCTCTGTTGCCTCCACCAGTTAGCCTCTCACCTCCCATGCCATTGGAATATGTTTGGTTCTCATGTCACCACTCTGCTCTCTTTAATCCTCAACTTTATTCTTTCTTTCTTTTTTTTTTTTGTCTTTCACATTGGTGACTCTATGGGTGATTTTTGAAGTATTGTTTCTGAAACATTAATTTTAATTTTAGAAAAACTTGTATTCTAATGATAACTAAGACGAATATAAATATTTTATGACTTTCAAATGTAACTGGGTACTTTGGTTTTTTTTACCTCATTTACATTTTATAGCATATACTTCCCTTCTGCATTCTTTGAAAACTATCTTCTCTATTAAAAACCAAATATTTTCCTTATGACAACTCATGTTGTTATATACTATTTTGTTGAGTATGAATGGGTTAGGTACTTTGAAACCTGTATTTTTACATACTAACTGATCTGCTTTTATAAGCCAGTTGGAGTAATCTTTGAGATAGAACATAACAAAATTGAATTTGTGTTCTATAAATATTAGCTATTATTATAGTAATCTCAAAATTAAAGTTTTAAAAATAAGGTATTACATGGTAAGTAAATACATGAAAATAAGGTAATGCATGAGTCTCTTAATATTTATTGTTATATGTCACTGAAATATTTGGGCAAATATTTAACTTCTTATTTTTTTGCATCCCCCTTTACAACTTCTCCCTTGAGGTGGGCGAAGGGAGCCAAATTCCATAGTTGTTTGGCTGTTCTTTTAGAATATTGTGTTTTATGAGCCTAATAAGCAAACTCACTTCCTGTGGGAGCAATTTTATGTGTTAATCCATGATATTCAAATAAACAGTAGTGAGGCTATGAAGTTCTAATATTTTTGCATCCCCAAAGTTATTTTTTTTAGCGCAGTTTTAATACTACTGTGATCCTAAACTTGGAGCTAGAATGCTGTACAGCCTCAGTGTAGATCCATTTTATTTTTCCAGACATTCCATAGCAGCTGTGCTTTGCTTCAGGATAAATTTTTAAAACTGATTAGCTTAATCCATAGTGGACTTCAAAGTTTTATCTTTTGAAAATAGTTTCTTTCCCTGTGTTTCCACCATACCTCATATACACCTTCATTATTGTACTTATCCTTTTTCATTGTAAGGCTTTGTGAGATTTTTTTTTTTATACCCTTTTCCTTTCTGGACCTTGTCTTCAGGGTCTGAAACTTGAAAGATAATTGTAGAATGAATGAATAAATGCTACATCTTTTAAAAACGTAGTGTAACTTCATGTTAGGTAAGCTGTGTTCTTAGAAAAGAAGTAAGGTATACCAGCATTTTGTAATATCTGCTAAAGAATGTTATTTTATGTTCATAAATTTTATTTCATTCAATAAATTTGATACTTGTTTAAAATTATTTTAAAATATTTACCATAGAGCCCTGGGTCTCTACATAATATCTGATTTATCTTTAATAGGATATAGGCTTAATATTATGTCTAGTAAATATTAAATATTTTTTCAAAGTAAATCGTTTTCTTTACTAATATGATTTCCCCGTATTTTGTTGTAATAGATACGACCATATGTAGGATGTTTGGTGCAATACTTGCCCCTTCTTTGGAAGCAGAGTGAAGAACACAATATGCTGAGATGTGCTATTTTGACAACGCTTATTCATCTTGTTCAGGTAAGTCACTTCTCTGCAGAGGTTTTAATTTAGATTCTTGTTATCAAAACAATTCTTAGATTGTTTTTATATGATTCATTTTAATGGTAGTGAAGAGCTTCAAAATTTTATGTTTTTTTCATGTGTGATCTGAAAGTCTGAGAAACACCATTGATGTGTGCTTTTGACTTTTTTTTTTTTTTTGAGTTGGAGTCTCACTCTGTCGCCCAGACTGGAGTACAGTGGCCGCTCCCGGCCACCACAGCCTCGACCTGCTGAGCTCCGGTGATCCTTCCGCCTCAGCCTTCCGAGTAGCTGGAATTACAGGCATGCGCTACATCGCCCGGCTGATTTTTTTATTTATTGTAGAGATGCGGTCTCGCCAAGTTGCCCAGGCGGGTCTCGAACCCG
>CAUYQG010264547.1:0-12351 GCA_963574415.1 Tarsius wallacei
ATCCAAAAATTTTAGAAGTAAAAATGCAAAATTAAAAATTCAATTTATGAATTTAACAGCAAATTAAATACACCTAAAGAGAAACCCAGAGTCTTTTTTGTGGAGAATTTAGTTATCCATGAAATCCATTAGTTTAAGAGCTACTGATTAAAGGGACACAAAAGAAATAAAAGCAGCAGTCCTTGTGATCAAAGAGTTTTCTATGTAGTTAGGAAATAATATTTAACATGGATGAAGCAATTAGTGACTTGTGGAATATGGTATTTGTGCTAAGCTTTGACTGGGTAGCACAACCTCCAAATAGCAGTTAAGAATTCAAATAGAAGATAGGGCTGGAGCTAGGTTTTAAAGATGAAGGTAACCAGAGGGAGAAGGGCATTTCAGGCAGGGAACAACATAAACTAAAGCTTAGTCATTATTGAACGGATTTAATTTATACCTTGATGACTGAATAGTTTATCCCTTAATCCCTCTTTCCCTTGGTTTGTTGTTAATACTAATCAGGCTGTGCTGCAAGCTTGGGAATTCATTGGCGCACACTGTGATACATGTGTTAATTTGACTGCCTGAGATTTCTTTAGCAGACCCAGGAGTACAGCTAACATGCAGGTGATTGTATAAAGTCTGCATAGTCCCTTAGCTGGGTGTTTTACAGTCAGAGCTATCTCAGGAGAACCTCAGGTAATCCTGCTATTTTCTTCTAATGCTCAGTTGGAGAAACCCCTTGTATTCACTCTTCTCCCTTGGTATGAGAGAGGCATTTATGACTATAAGTCTAAAGCATAAGCCACACTGGCAAAGACTGAGTAGGACCCACATTACACCTGCCTATTCAGGATACTGATTTCTTCTGACTGAAGTGACTGCCTTTTAGAGCTCAAAGTTTTTCTTTATAAATTTGTTTAAGATAAATGAAGCATCATTTGCAACTCCTAAGGGCATAAAACCTCTATTTTTTAAGTACTTAATGAGTCTGAATCTCTGGTGGTGGGGATTAGGCAAACTAGTGTAGTAAGTATAAATTTTACTTCATAAATTCAGCTGTACAAGAACTATTTTATATATTTCCTTTAAATCAAATTTAATCTGCCCTCAGTCATCAATTTATTTGGCTGGTTAGAAATTTAGTCTCATTTGTTATGGATACTTTATCCTATCCCTCTGCTTCTTGTATTGTGCAATGATACCGAAAATCTAATGCAGAACAGAACATGTATGGAGGACTTTGATCTCTAGTTTATATTGATCAGCACTGACTCACACCTAATCCAAGCCTTCACAGTCCCTTGAAGGTAAGTTCCACTGTGGCTTCCATGGATTTGTGCTAAATCTTAAAGCACCAGCGCCCAGAATTTAGCTTTTGTAGATGCTACTATGCACCTATTTTCCTGTGAGATCCTGCCACCATCCCTGGGTGCAACAAAGAAAAGAGAATCCAAACATGGTTCTTTTCTTAGTCTTTTAGACTCTTTTCTTTTACAAAGGCAAAGATAAAAGTATAATGGCAAATACTGTGAAGTTACCTAAAAAATATGCTACTAGTAGACTGGGTGAGAGGGGTTGGTGGGAACCTGGTAACTATGAGAAATATTGGGGCAGAGGTTGAACTTTTTAATAATCAGTTGATTTACTGATAACCTATTTGGTGTCAGGTCCTAAGCAATGACTTAGACCTGGTCTGTACCTTCAGGGAGATTCTGTTTAAGCAGGGAGTGAAGAATATAGTAGGAATGGGCCCCTTTATCACTACTGACCTAAACTTCTGAGGGGAACACCTTAAATTTCAGCTCTTGAGTTGCCTTTTTTAGTTTCCTTGGTAGTTATGAGTCAGTCAGTCTTTAGGGGTGCTTGGCCTGTAACTGTGGAAATAGAGGAGTGTGTCTATTTTTATACTAGGCGCTCTTGGGCTGTGGCCTCAAAGGATAGAACTATTTGGCTCAGGCACTTTTCTGAAATCTCTGTCTTTACAAGACTTCCTGCTACAGATAAGGACACTGACATTTCTTATCTACTTGTCCCTAGGTGCCTTTCTCTAGCAAGATACTGACTTTGCCTGCAGAGCTGGATTGCTTTTATCCTTGAACTATATAGTAGAGACACTCAAGATTAGTGACAGAAGAGGAGAAAGGGTAATTGTTTCTGGGGAAAAGAATCATATAGGTAGTAGTTGTTTAAAAATCTGGGGTCTAGAATGGTATTTATCAAATATGGCTGCCACACAGCAATGAAAGAGCCTTTTGGCATCTTTTTCAAAGAGCTTGACACTGATATGCTTTGTGCTCTAGTAGTTATTTTAGGGAATGATGTTTAAAATGTTTCAGGCTTTAAAAAATTACCTCATCTCTTTTAGTTGTATATCACATTTCTGTTGAGGTTTCTGGAATACTAATAATATCAGGCTTTTATTAAATCAGTGATGCTGCGTTGTAAATCAGAAGGTTTACTCCCTTGGACTATACTGTTTTAATTTTCCAAACTGTTTTCATTTTCCATTACTTGATAAGTATCCAAATGCTTTTGTTGTCAATTATATAGTTATTTTTTAAAAACTTTGTCCTGGAGAGATCCTTTTCTGTGTAATTCTGACTATATTTTGTAAAGCTCTATTGATTAAAAAAAAAATCTCCGCAGTACTGGGATTCCTTTCCAGAGTTTTATTCCCTTTAACAAATGTGAGTAAATCCACATGGAATTTCTAGAGAGAGCCCTTAAAATTGCCCTATTGACGTAGAGGTATCAAGATTACAGGCATCTCTTTTCATTTGGACAGCAGGGATTTAATCATGAGGAATAAGCGTGTTAAACCACATTCCTCTAACAGATTATTGGCTTCTTAAATATCCGTTCTACTATCACTTGAGTTTTATTTATGTGAGAGAAAAAAAGGCAGCAAGCATAACTGAGGAAAAGGTATAGAAGAACACATGTTTTCCTTGCTTTCTTTCCCCACTGCATACTCAGTTCTCCTTAGTTTTTATGAGGACCCCACATACCTTTTATATCTTGACAAAACCCAATCTTAGGAAGAAATCAGGACATATTATCAGTAGCGTCTAGGTATCTTAATTGTTAGTAGAGTCTAGGTATCATAATGACTTAAAAAATCACTATGACAAGTTATTTGCATTTGATTAAACTGACAAAACCTAAACTATAGCATTTCACAGATTTTCAAGCATCAGTTCTCAGGTAGAAAGGGTATTTTATTGGATAATAGAATATTTCGGTTCTCTTGCCACCAAAATCACTATTTGGGATCTCCCTAATCTTTTCTCTATATCTGGTCCTAATTAGTGTCTATACCAAGTGGCAGTTGAATTGTAGCTAATAGAATCCTTGACACTATTTGTATATGGGGGTGGAGGGGGGTGGGGAGAAAGGAGATGCAAAGATGAGGAATATAGATAATAGAGGAAGCCAGTTTGCCATCATATGTATCCCCACTGTGGGATGAATTTTAGAAATATGAAAAAGCTAGCATAATTCCTGGTACATGCAATAAGAATCTTATGACTTTGCTGATTAAATTAGATAAAAGTATGAAATTTATTAAACTACATTTGTAGTCAGGCCAGTGTAGGCTTGTGTATCATTCATTTTAACTTCTTATTAACTATGTAGTCTTGTTAAAACCCCTTACCCTATTTAGCCTTAAGTTTCTCAGATGTAAAAATAATGTCATGCCTACCTACTGTTTTTGTTGTTGTTTTATTTTATTTTATTTTTGAGTAGGAGTCTGACTCTGTCACCCAGGGTGAAGTGCAGTGGCATGCTCACGGTCACTCCAGCCTTGACCTGCTGGAGTCAGGCGATCCCTCTGCCTCAGCCTCCCAAGTAACTGGAACCACAGGCATGTGCCACAACACCCAGCTAATTTTTTAATTTACTTTAGAGGCAAGGTCTCTCCAAGTTGCCGAGGTTGGTCTTGAATGCATGGATTCAGGCAATCCTCTCACCTCTGCCACCCAAAGTGCTGGGATTACAGGTGTGAGCCACCATGTCCAGCTCCTACCTACTATTTAAAGGATGCTATGAAGAACAAGTGAGATAATAAATATAAAAGCATTTTGCAAATCCAAAATACAAAGTGCTGGGATGCTTGTAACTTGATATAATCACTTAAGAATATTTAGCTGATGTCTTTAACACCTTCCCCCGCCCCCCAAACTGCATTGTCTTTCACTTCTTTGGCTTGGGTAGGACATGCCTGTGTAAAAGTAGTGGTATAGCATGGGTAGATAAAGATAGTTTAGTGTTCCTGGCACAGGTCCTCACTCTCAGAATGGCCCTGCACTTACCTTAATATTCTTCTCTCACTCTCTTGAAATTTTAAGTTTTGAACAAGAGGTCCCACATTTTCATTTCTACTTAGTTCTCAAAATTATATATCTGGTCCTGCTTTTGGAATGATCTCTGTTTCTTTGTGAAGTCATGAGAAACAGAAGTTCCTTTATGACACCAGGGGAAGGGACATATGGAAGTTAGCTAAGAGACTGACTGGCTGGAGAGCTTGCCAGAGGGGGTTCAGTGGTAGGGGTTAAGTGGTTCTCTAAATGAGAGTTGTGGGGTGGTTAGCCTGAGCTGAAGACCAAATATGAGTCATAAACAAACATCTGGCTGTACCTGTGCTAAGAAGTGCCATGGTGGAGCATAATCATCAGCAAGAATTATCATATCCCGACTATGTTAACAGAAAGCAACTAGGAGTTTACTAATCCCTGACTTCATCAGCAAATGCAGAGTGAGCAATCACCAAGCAGACAAGGCACATTACTGCAGAGACCCAAAGAATCAGAGGCCAGCTAAAGGAATCTGTGCACAATTATGAACCTCTCCCACATTTCCTTCTGTCACAAGGCTATATAATGGTTATCCTAGAAAAGGAGAACTCAACATTAAGTCATAAAGCATCTATATGCTTCCTGTTTTCTTTTTTGCTTGTTCAGACCTGCTTGGAATTTTGGTTCTTTTTTTTGCCACTGGAGAAATGTTGGAAGATCCTAAAGTTCTTAGATAATTAAAAGTCCTCTGGCTATATCTCACCATAAGAATTGCCTCATTCCATAATTAAAACATTAGGTTCTGTGTAATAGTCATTATTCTTAACTTGAAGTTAAAGCTTTTCCCTTCTCTGAGAATGGCTTGTTTCAGACTTGCTGACCTGTAATAGAAAAGAGTCATACTTTTACCTTCTTTTCTACTTTTAATTGTATATTTCTCCTCTCACCCCTTCCTCTAATGTAATAGTCATTGTTTATGAACCCTTTGAGTTATAGTAAGTAGAAGAGTGAGAAGTAAGAAACAAGAAAAGTCTTACCTGAAAGGTAGGTATTCTTGTAATCTGACTTTTTTGTGATGGGATTTTGTTATATTGCTAAGGCTAACCTCAAATTCCTGGCCTCAAGTCTCCTGAGTAGCTGAGACTAAAGGTGTGAGCCACTGTATCCAGCTGTGGTCTGACTTTGACTTTGATGCTAGGTAGGTGTTTAAAACTGCCTCTTAAGTTGTCTTCATGGGTTATTTGGTGCTCTCTTATCTGCAGGTTCCTTAACAAAAGTATTGTCTCTCTTATGTATAACTATTATGGAACTACCTCCCAATCCTGCCAACTTCTGATTTTGATAAGATATCTTCAGCCTCTTTCTGCTGAGGTCTTATTGCCCGAGGCTGGAAACCCTCTTGAGACAGAGTATTGAAGGAAGCTTATACATCTGGTCTGTGGTAGGTTGAATAATGGTCTCCCAAATATGTAAATACCCAAATCTCTGGAACTTGTGTATGTTACCTTACATGATAAAAAAAAAGACTGCACATGTGATTAAGGAATTTGAGATGAAGAGACTATCCTGGATTATTTGGGAGGGCCTGTATAATCACAAGGATCTTTATAAGAGGGAGGCAGGTGATCAAAGGTAAGAGAAGGCACTGTGACAATGGAAGTAGAGATTGGAGTGATGTGGCCACAGGTGAAGGGATTTTAGCAGTTTCTAGAAGCAGGAAGATATGGGGACCAGATTTTCCCACGGAGTCCTCAGAAGGAACCAGCCCTGTCAACACCTCAACATTAGCCCTGTGAGACTAACGTTGGACCTCTTAACTTCAGAACTGTGAGGTAATAAATTTGTGTTGTTTTAAGCCAGTAAGTGTGTGGTCATTTGTTACAGGGCCAATAGAAAACTAATACATGGTCCAAAGGACATACTAAAACATCGTTTATGTGGACAAATTCTGAGTGTAGGCCACTGTCAGTGCAACACCCTCTCTTCACTATATTGTCAGAGCAGCTAGATAGCCACCACTCTTGCCCTTTAGATTTCCAAGTTAAATCCTAGGCCCCTGTGATATCCAAATGCCAGGGGACAAAAATAAGCTCTCTCAATCTTTTTTGAGGTCCTTCTTATTTAACTTGAGCTTAGAGGAAAACACCAATTGCCTTCTCCTATGATACATAGGAGAAAGAAACTATTTTTGAAAGAAAGCATTCCTTTTTAATTTCTAAACCCTCTTCAAATTTACCTCTTTAAGCCAAACGTGGATATTACATGAAGGTGATGCAAAACAGGGTTTGGACATCTTCCAAATTCTTGCATTGGTGGTTCAAGAGCCTCTCTTTGGAATGTAGGAATACTTGCCCAATGTGTTTTTATTCTTAGTCTTTTGATGTGTCAGGTTAACCAGACTGAAAGGACCCCAATATGATATCTTCCTACACTCATGAAAGCCCTCTCATAATCCAGGTGCTATTTTGAGGGTGAGCAGGTGGATGGAGAGAGGATTTTAAAGAATGAATTTACTTAAAGAGACTGAGATACTTAAAGATTTTAAATTAGTAGATTGCACTGAAATGAACAAATTGAGCTAGATAAAGTTTTGTTTTATACCAAATGGGTGAGGGTGTATGAGGAACTTTAGATCAGTTATAGGTTAAATTAATAAGCTATGCTTTCTTCATGCATTTGTGTGCAGTATAAGCATTTTTTTTTACATGTCTGGTTTTGGACCAATGATTGGTAAAATCAGCAATGCTTCCTCTATGTCAGGATTATCTTGAAAACTACCTTAGTAATTGCTACAGAAACTGGTTGCATAAATCTAATTAAAAACTTTTACTGAGCTCTAAAAATAGAGACCTCTTATGGTAGTATCTGACACCTGGTGGGGCAAAGTAGACTCATCTGTATTTCTACAATATTCCTAGTATATAGATGGAGGTTGTGGGGTAGCTAACCTCTGATGAATCGATGCATAAAGTAAAATTAAGAATTTTATCCCTGAACTTTGGAGAACCCCAGTTGGAGCACTCTAGGTTCTAATTTTCATGCCCTTCTATAAATAAAGTGGTCCATTAGTATATGTGTTGCCTGCTTTCTCCGTGTACTATCTCAAGTTAGAAAAAATTATAAAAATAAACACCCAGAAACATCTGTTTGATCTGAAAAAGCACAACACTAATTTACATCCAGAACCATCATCATCTGAGAAATGAATTAACAGGATGGCATGTTTAATGCATAGTATATAACATTTTAGTTGTAAGTGCCTCATCTTTAAACAGAATATAAATGTCATTATTACACCTGTTACTCAGGTGGTAATTATGTAAATAAAGCTTACACTTGGATCACAATTTATTTAAATAAGCCAATAGTATAATTTTAGTTTAGGCAGAGTAGTTTCTATATGCAGTAAATTACCTCATGGTTTTTATTAGAAACACATGTGATATTATCCTAACAGCATAAACTAGGAGTTAGGAGACATAGGTTCTAATTCAATCTTTGTCATGCATTAGGTGTTTTATCTTAGTCAATTCACAACCTATCTGGGCCTAATTTTTTTCATCAATTAAATGTAGATAATATCCCCTGCCTTGTCCATCTCATAGGGCAGTTGTAAATGTCAAATGAAAAAAAAATACACATGAAAGAGCTTCATGTAAAGTGTTGTACAAACGAGAAAGATTGTGTTAGCTTTAGAATGACTCATGTATGTGTCTTTATTGAATTCCCATTCTCTCACACTTTCTCTCTAAGGAATTCCCATCACTGTCCCAAGGAAAGTCTATT
The DNA here is from genome assembly GCA_963574415.1 of Tarsius wallacei. Classification (NCBI taxonomy): domain Eukaryota; kingdom Metazoa; phylum Chordata; class Mammalia; order Primates; family Tarsiidae; genus Tarsius; species Tarsius wallacei. The sequence goes on from CAUYQG010264547.1 coordinate 8,067, forward strand.
TTCAGTAGGCCATCTTGAGTGTGGTCTGCTATTTTAGTTTCTCAAGACATTTCCCTCTGTATTTAATGGATTTCCATTACAAGGAAGGATGGTGAGAGTCTGTTTCTGCCATCTGAAATAGTTTCAGAATTTGTCTCTTTGCTTTTTATGTTAGAATTACTGTATTTGCTGGCATATATCTTCCCTTTTGCATGTTCTTTTCTCTATTCATAGCTTCAGAGATTAAATACAAGATTCCTTTTTCCATGTTTTATTCTTGATAGAATATTAATTGCTAGCAGCAGTTAGATTCTAACTTTTGAAGACTAGGTCAGAGAAATTTAGGGATATAAACTACATTAACTATAGTAAACCAAGCTGCAATAGTCAGGAGAGAACAGATTATGCTGCAGGAACAAAGAATGCTGAATTCTCAGTGGTTTCAAACATAATAGGTTTATTTTCTGCCTGTTCAAGCTATACCCCATTACAGGTCTTCTGGGGGCTCTGCTCTGCATTGCCATCACCTTTACTCTGTGACTCAGGCTGATGGAGAAACAACTATCAGGAACAGTGCCAGTCTTTGTGGCAGAGGAAAAAGAGAGCACTGCAGGTTCTTACAATGACAATTCTCTGGTTTAGAATTAGCACACATCACTTCTACTTACAACTCATTGCTTAAAGCTGGTCATATAGAACCACCCAGAACCACCAGGAGTTCAGGAATAGAAATCCTACTGCATGTTTGGAAAAGGGGAAAATCTAAACATTTTGAAAGACAGTCCTAGAGACTGACACACAAGTTCAGCTACATGGCTCACATTTTTTTGAATCTCTGATGTACAAAGGCAGAGGTTGGATGGTTGGACTTATTTGTCAGTTTTGCTGTTAATAGTCTGGGCAATTGTTATATTTGCCTCTGAGACCTGACTTATAAAGTTAAATTATTTGGTAAAGTCAGGTTAAACATTCTCTCTGAAGCCTTCCTCTGGTTTCAGTGATGCCACTTGTTTTGATGGCAGGATCTGGTAATTTCCAGCTTCTCTTGTCTATTCACCTAAATTCTTCTAGTGAAAACTGATGTCTACTAGCGGTGGTAAGAAAACAGTATTTTAGTTTGTTCATTTGACTGCTTTTGTTGATGTTTCAAGTTTCCTAACATTTATTCATTCTCATCTATCCATCAATCCAACTCAGACTTTTACTGAATACCTCCTATATGCCAGACTCTATACTAGATGCTGGAGACAAAACGCAGAATTAAACGTAGTCTCCTTTTCTAAGGAAATCCAAGTATTTATATTCTAATCCATGCAATTCTTTCATAAACATAAAAATGCCATGCCTTTAAGGTTATTTTAAATTTCAAAATAAATTAGTGTGACTTGAAACACATCAAAGAAATTACTGTTTTAGAATTTTTTAAAGCAGAACTATCTAAATACCTCTTTCTGCAGAAAATTGTATGTTCCATGGAAAATTTCCTTCCCGTTCCCCATTTCTGAAGCACATTTTTACCACCCTGGTTGAGAATCACCAGTCTGATTATGTCATTTTCACTTATACCCATTATTACAATGGGGAATGGGGAGCTTTTCAAGCTGTGTGTAGGCCTACAATGACCGTGCTTAAATAGGCCTCAGTCCAGAACCACAATTGTAATTACACTGTCTTGTTTTATCTAAAATTGAATTATCTTTATTTCACCCTTTCAGATGTCCAGAAAGGTAGGTGTTTGAGTGCCTGTTCTTGTCAGATACTACACTTGGTGCTACACGGAATTTCAAAGACATAGAAAATAGTCCCTGGCTTTAAGTAACATTGAGATAGCTGTTGAAGTCAGTACAGGATCAGGTCATCTAAGAAAATATCAGGGGACTTGTAGAACTTGAGTTAGGCCTTGAAGAATTAGTAGCACTTGAGTGGTTAGATGGGAAGAGATTCTTAACACAGCATATTATGATTTTTATAAATTTTATGTCTCTTTTTAGCTTCCTTTGTATCCCTTCACAGTTCTGTAAATACAGTGTATGCTTATAAACTTGCTTGTTCTGAGAACACAAAAGTTGACCTGCCCTAAAATTCTTGTTTGGAAACGCAGATATTGACAAGGCAGGTAGCTGTAAATTGTATTAACTGCATAAGAAGCAAATTCTCAAATATTAAAACTTTCCTTTACCTTTCGCCAGGGATTTTAAAATATTGTACTAGTCTGGATATGGAAAGAGGCTTTGGGGAAAAGCAGCTCAGATTCATTAACTGGCTGACTTAGAGCCAGAGATACATAATCTAGGAATGCAGAACTTTTTACTGTTCCCTACAAACAACCAGCTCTTTGGCCATGATGTGAGAACTTTGTCTTGTTCTCATTTAGCCTTAGTGCTCTAGGTTTTTATTACCTGGTTTGAAATCTCCACCATTGATCTCAGTTAGCAAATAAAGATCAGGACACTGTCTCTGCAATACCAGTGTTAAAAACCAAAGGTATTTCCTGGGTATGCATTCTTTTTACATTAGATTTTTTAGGTGTCATCTTGGATGTCACAAAAAATGCTTGTCTTATAAACCACAAAAGGAAACAGAAAGGGTTCATGGGAATGGGGGCTTCGTGAGAACATCTGGGAAATCCCACCTATTACATTAGCTCTGCTGACGCCTTTCACCAGTTTGGACTTGGTCTACCTGGCTTCATCTTTTCCTTCCTTCTGTTTTTGCCCCTAGCCCACCTAACTTTGCTATAAGTTGAACTTCCTTCTAAACTGTGCAGTCTTGCTGTTTTGACTGAAAAATAGCCTTCCTTACTTTCTTTACAGTTTCTCTCTGATTTTTACCAAGAGGTAGAAAAACGATCACTACCCCTTCTTGTCTTCACCTCCATATTTTACTTTGTATAATTGTTCTATGTGAATTCCACGTGGAGGGGCAGGGAGGAGGGTTCGGTTGTGGTAATTGCTGTGGAGCATTTAGCCCATTGCTTTGAAGGAAAAATATTAATAATAACCATTATTATTATTTTTTGCAGCAAAGAATGCCAATATGATAATTGCCCCAAATGATCTCTTTTGAAAAGGAAAATAATCACATATTAGAATTCCTTAAAGCAAGATCTTCCTGTCAGCACAGATTTTCCTGCTGTTCCTTTCTCTGTGAAGCAGTCCTCCTATTATTACTATGGGAAATTTCAGTGGGCTGTCTTTGAGAAATGCAAAAGGGCAACAACCTCCCCTCAAAGGGTAATAATATCTTCTTGAGGACATGGCTACTTTTATACTTCAGACACAGTCAGCAACTCTGTGGTCTATAGAATGAGACACATGTATAATTTAAACCGTTTCCTGCATCTTAATATCAGGTTTAACCAGGAATGCAAAGTTTTTTGTCTCTACTTTCTCCATCCTTTTGCCTTTAAAGTCAATATTCCTCCAGGCCAAATAAACCAAAACCTTTACTTTTTGCCCCTTTATTCCCTTCTCTCAGTTCTCCTGGAGGATCAGGATTAAAAGGATTACATTACTGTTTAATTTTCTGAAATGTGAATTTCCATTCACTGAATGCAAGTCTCCTCAACCAGAACAGGTCATTACTTGATGATTATATTTTCCTGATCGCTATTTGGCATTTAATGATTTCTAGTTTTGCCTTGTGTATAAAAACATGAAACTTGAAAAAATGTGGATTAAGGCCAGGCCCATCTTCTATTTATTAGATTTTTCTTCCTAGGGCATTTTCCAGGTTTTGGGAAGTTACATTCATAAAGCTTGCAAGATTTTAATTAGAGTTGCTGAACTGCCCAAGAAGAGCCTTATGAGGTAGAGTTAAAAAAAAAAAAAGGCAAGTGTCTGTTCATGTCCTTTGCCCACTTTTTAATGGGGTTGTTTGTTTTCCTGTCAATTTCTTTGAGTTCCTTGTAGATCCTGGATGGTAGAACTTTGTCAAATGCATAGCTTGCAAATATATATTTTTTCCCAATCCATGGGTTGTCTGTTTACTCTCTTGACGGTTTCTTTTGCTGTGCAAAAAGCTTTTAGTTTGATAAGGTCACACTTGTCAATCTTAGCTTTTGCTGCATTTGCTTTTGAAAACTTGGCCATGAATTCATTGCCAATCTTGATGTCCAGGAGGGTGTTCCTAAATTTTCTTCTAGGATTTTACATTTAAGGTTTTACATTTAAGTCCTTGATCCATTTTGAGTTAATTATTTTATATTGTGATAGGTAGGGGTCCAGTTTCACTCTTCTTCCTGTGGTTAGCCAGTTTCTCTAGCATCATTTGCTAAATATGGCTTTCTTTCCCCAATGTTTGTTTT